>JAOXYM010000007.1:9939468-9951005 GCA_028567055.1 Leptatherina wallacei | reverse complement strand
TAGAATAAATTATTCTTGCCTTGTAACTCATATTGCCTCCTGTCTGCGCCTGTGTCCACACCTCAATACCCTGACACTTAGAAGTGTTTTCCTAAACCAAAGAGGACATGAAAATCCTGCTTAGCCAGAAAGAAAACTTCCTGTAAAACATATTACATGAACTTACGTCATACTTTTTATTAACAAATTTTGTATAGAAAGCTAACAATCATGCAGCAGTCATATTACATATCATACAATGAAAACTAGCTGTATTGTACTCTGTACACTGTTGGGTTTTGCAGTAGACTGAATAACAATACTGACAAAGAACACACTTATTGAGTTAAAACTGGACCTTAAGGCTACAGTGGGAGATATTTTGTATGTTTTTTTTCTAAGATTAAGGGCAGGGTTTCATGTTGTGCAACAAACTCTACCAACTAATTGGAAGCTGTTAAACTCAATAAGAATCGGTTATAGTTAAAGGTAGGGTATAGATCCTGGAAAAATGGTTTGAGCAAGCTACATTTGAAAATACACAATAAAAAAGTCCAAACCCCTTTCTTAAGTTTTCCCCCAAAGCCACACCTCCACAGCAGAGGAACGCACAATGTTTGCTCCTGAGGGTTCACGAACACGGAGCAGCATTGTTTACAACGGAGCCCTTTACTATGGTGGAAATCTGTGTGCACAGATTGATAAACTCTGCTCTCTGTTTAATAACACGTGTGTACGGTTAATAAAACTATGCTCTCCGTTTGCAACCGTGCACGCACAGATTGCCCAGCGATCTCAGTTGATGGTTTGGATTCCATGGCCCGCAGCTGCTAGTCTATTGTCATATGAAGACTTAATGCAGTTCAGTGTTTTAATGCATACGTATTTTACACCGAGATAAAAAGTTTAACATTTGCGCCAACAGCAGCTAATGTTAATATAACACCCTCCTTAGCTAATTCAACTGAGGTCTCTGGGCAATCTGTGTGCCCACAGATTTCAAACCGAGAGCACAGTTTATCCAACTGTGAGAATAATAATCTGTGCACACGGATTTCCCCCAGGTTTTTTTTTTTTTTTTTTACCGCTGACACTTTCAGGGCTCCGTAGTTTTCTCCAAAAGTTATAAATACATAATATTGTCTTGCCTATCAAGTAGAAATATTTCCACCATGGCATCACTCTGCAGCCCTTTCAGTTGCTTTAGTTGAGCCACTGATGCACACACTGCTCATGCTCCGCTCTCCGTCAGCTTTTTTCTTAGCAGCATCTCCAAAACAACTTTTCTTTTCCGACTTGATATAGGCACCTTTTCTGACCCTTACGTTTAAGTTCTGTATTTTGATGTAGTATGCTAGCTAATGTAGCAAGCTGAGGTCTGGCTCTCCCTTTGTTGCCTCTGTTTACAAGTACTCCAAGCCTCTGAGAGCCTGCGATCCGTGCATGAAGAAAAGAACGTGCAGAGGAGGTTGGCAGTTGAGTTTGATAGACATATCACCATCAAATCTTTTAGAACGGGCCGGTTAAAATGATTGGATGGTATTTTTTTAGTCCTGTCTGTTCCACAGGTGACTAAAATATTTTATTTTTGTGTTAGAGCATTTAATTAATTGGCTGCAATCGGGGTGTGAACAGGATTTTTAAGCAGTATAGTAAAAATCGCTCCTGGAACAGTTTTTTCCCTACCTTTAAAGGGATGTTCAATATCAACAAAATTAAGAAAATAAAACTGTAACTGTGATAGAACCAGCAGAAATAAATAAAAATTGAAAAATAACAAAATCTTCAATGGAAAGATGAATCCTACCAGAGGTGGAAAAGTCTGGATCTGAACGTGTTTTTAAACTACTGCTGGGTCATAGGAGGGTGTTCAATTATAAAAAGGAATGTGTTGCTTTTGTTGTTTTCAGAGGAATGTCCCTCACATTGTTTCACAAACAATTACATGATGCTGGCTGGCTTTATTTTCCTCCTATTCACTTCCTTCCCTTTGGAAAACCTTCATGTCCAAAGTCATTGTCATAGATTCCTGTCAAGAGCAGCTATCACTGTCACTTTGGCAATCACACAGAAATGGATGCACTGCTGTTTTAGAAATGCATGAATGAACTTTGTAGATTTAAATTATTGCCAGATCCAGTTTCCCTGTGGGATTTGTGCTGTGTGTGAATCAGCATTGTACTTTGAAGAATTCTAAAATAAAATTAAAAAAAAAACCTTTCCAACTTCTAAGAGACAATGCTTTCATTTTCTGAGATGAAACAAATGTAGTCTCCTCTACAATCAAAGCATATCTAAGAAGAAAAAAAAAACACTTTAGTGGAACAATTTTGGCAAGAAAAATGAAAATCTGATTAAGGGCAGGCAGTAAAAAAAAACAAAACATCAAAGAGCCTTTCGCTATAGAGCAAGATCATGACTGTATGGGCTTACTTCCTGTCTGAACCAACTTGCTTCAATAACTAAACTGACCACCATCCACAAGAGAAAACTGAAGAACTGCAGTAATAGGCATCGGAAAGCTACCTAGAACAAATTAACGACCAGTAATTGAAGGTTTGCAGGCAGGTTGAGTGCCTGTGACTTGAGGAAATAAAACTGCTCGTTTCAAGGCCCTCAGGCAAAGTATGATTGGCCTGTAGAAAAGCTGACAGCTGTGAGCTGAAGGGCTGGCGAACATAAACAGAAACATGTGCTTCCAACCCACATGCCAGCTCTGCAGCCACATGCCTGCTTTCTAGTCAAATGCAGTCTCCTTTAAAGCTTGATGTCTTAAGTGTATTGCATAATCCCAACTGTATGCAACCAAGTTTAAGAATACGCGTAAATAGTCTTCTGGTTTACAGCCAATAATCTTGTTGATTCAACTTGGCAAGAGCTTAATCTGTAAATGCTTCTGGTTCTGATTAACTCCACAAAAACAAGGGTGTGTATGTAGGCTGCTTATGATACAAACTTAATGATATAAGCGGCAGGAAGAGAAACAATTATGCCGCTGCCTGATTTCAGACATCCAGTGTCATTTGAATGTTTCATTAGAATTTAAAGCTTTATTCTGGCACAGAACCAGTAACAAAACTGCAGACTTAAACAAAATAGAAGAGATAAGATCTTCCCTTTGGACAATAATAGACAAAAATATTGAATTGGATAATATCTGACTGTTCATATAAAGGAGTTCCCCTTTAACTCGTGGGACTTGAAAAAGTTCAACGAATGGTCAGGAATGGCATCTGTCTATGATCAGTCATCCAAACTTTTTCACAAGCGGTCACCATTGCCACCCCTGTGGGGATCTTTTATTGTGGCTATATGGACTCTTTGCTCTGTGCTCAGTGTGCCGACTGTGGGATAAACTGCATAGGGGGGAATGGGAAGTTGACGAGGGCAATCTGAGAGAACTAGCATATAAAAAAAAACAAAAAAAAAAACACGTCTGCATCAGTGCGTTTACCTCTTGGTCAAGAGCAGATACTGTATATTCCGTTTCCTTTTCATGTAGCTTTAAATCAATGTCAAACTATATTTGAACTAATTTCAACTATGAAAAAACATTCTTTTCTGTACAACAGCGGCTACAAAAGTTATAAATTCTCCTTTGTGACCAGACAGATTTAAGACAACTGGAACCAATGCAGGCCTGGACTGCCTGTACATATTTTACCTCCATGACTAATTCTAGCATGCATCACAAGGTTTCAATGAATTGCTAGATAGTTTATGAGATTTGGGATAAGAATTCATCATGCCTCCAAAGTTGTTTTTCACATCGTATCTAGCCTTTCCTCATGTTAAACTGATCTGGATAGTCACACTACCAGATCCAATTGAGAATACTAATTGGATTAAACATGTAATGAAAGTGTGAGCTCTGTGTCAGTTGATGAAATGTTGACAACAGACTGATGAAAACCCAATGGACCCAACATAAACCAAACATTAAAGCACTAAATAAAGCCATTTTTTAAGACTTTAACAGGATACAAAGATTTGAGTTTTTTTTGTTTTGTTTTGTTTTCCTTTTGGCAGGACTTGAGAAGGATCACTTTGTTAGCGTCTGAGGTTTTTAAAGCAACTGAACCATTTTGAATCCACATGAGGGCTGTTGTTAGGCCAGAATCAGTGAACATAAGAACATTGTGAAACAGGGATCATCATAGGTAATAACAGCTGATAGGATGTAATGGCCAAGGTATTATGTATTTGAATGAGCACTGAAGCATGGCAGTCTAATCCCCAAGCAGGACCAGAGCTTCATATGTAAACATATTTATTCCTATTTGATGACGGCAGAGTATTTAGGTTCAATCCACTGTGACAGAGGACCTAGTTCCATGCAATTGTACTGGCTAATATCTTGAAAGACCACCAGGAAGAACAAGAAAAACCACCACCATCAAAATAAAAAAATGATGTATTATTCTTAAAAGCATTCAGCTACAAAAGTATTAGATCCTTCTCTAACTGAAGACCGCACAAGAAAAATTATGTGAGGGACTGGATGTTATGCAAGAGCTTTACCACAAGTATACCATTCACAGTTCCAACCACACTCAGCAAGCAGCAATGAATTATGTTGATTTTTAGTCATAATGAGGACAGTCAGGTTGAAATTAAGACATTTTTGTCATAACTTCATTTATACTTCACTTAAGAGGGAATTTAGCTCAGCGTCCATAAAACTGTATGCACTAGTTTTCAGGCAACAATATAAGCTTTCTACAGTGTCATTCTAATCAGAAAAGCACAAATGTTCCCAGGCACATGGTGGATCCTGTGAGAGTCATCTGGCGTGGGAAACCTTACACAACCCCTGATTAGTCATGAACTGCTCCTACTCAGCAAGACACATTGGTTTCATCTGAGCAGAAGCTTCATAGTATTTACATGCTACATTCAAGTTGCCGTCAAACACTTTCACTGTAACCACATTACAAATAAATACTCGAAAACAGCTCTGGTGAGCAGTTAAATGATCACAGGCACAAATCATGGTCAGGCACATTCATACAGACAGTAATTAACAACACCCCAGGGAATACATGTCTGTCAACAACATGCAGGAACACATTTCTCCATGGAGAGCCGTTTTCAGTGTCACACCTTTGTCTCTGGAGACCAGCTGACTGTCTGTCAAGAAGAACAGATTTAGCCCTGAATAAATGTCTGCTGTTTGTGTTATAAATGTAGAGAACAGACCACCTAGACGTTTAGCACCCATGGCGGAATTCCCCACTTTCAATGTCATCTTAAGCCTAAATTTAATGGCTGAAAAACATTCCACAATTTATATAGACAGAGTGATTATGCAGGAAAGCTAAATATCCCACATTTGACAATGAAATTTGACTTCCTTGACCTATTGGGTTTTGCCTTTGACATAGTTCGTTCTTAAGCAAGGTCAGTTTGTGTCAGTTGATCTCACCCTTACAAATGACAGAATGTATGTCAATGTGCTGTCACAACCTTACGGTAAAAATATTGCAAAGTAATTAAAAGGCTTCAAAGTAAAACTGTTGTGAATGAAGCATTCTCCTCATTATTTGAGCAGTGTAGTAGTGTTATTTTGTCTGTAGCTACAACGTCATTTCAAATGCAGCCTGCAATGAGTTAGCCTTTCAGACTAGGATCAACATGCATAGTGTTGTGGTGTTGAGATAAAATTTGCTTTGCAATGACCAACATCAAACATAAACGGAGCCATTATTGGGGGATTTTCCATGTTCAAGGGGAACAGTGGGAAAATGCTGTTTTCCCTAGCACAGTTAGAGCCTGAGGCTTATTAAGCAGCAACCACCTGGCAGAGCGTCGCTGATAACCACTAAAGAAGCAGCAAATAAGACAGAGGTAAGCTGGGAGTTTTGCTTCATAGACTAAGACGTACTTCTGTTTTTGTCTGGTAGTTATCACTGATGTTTGAGATGTGATTCATTCCTTATTCATGGAAAACTTTCATGATAAAAATCAAACTGATTACGATCATGCTTAAAAAGCATAAGTTTAATAAGAACCACTTTTTTGTGTACAGGCAAAATGGTTGCAAAACAGGAGATTGGCACAATGTGTGCAAACTGCATGCACAGTCACACATACACAAGAGAACAAGACGTCATATTCAGCTAACTCCTCTGTGACAGTAATTCCCACAGACAAGAGAAGGAACTAACAGCAGGAGTTTTCCAGACTTGGCCCGAAATTAGCGGGTGACTTCAGATCATAAATCAATCACCTTTCACGAGAGGAAAAAAGCCATGTGGCACATCAGCATGAACAATGCTTCAGCGAGACAAGTTTAAAGGTCATATTACAATGGGGCATCATTTGATCCTGCCTTCTTTTTGTCTCTCTCTAAAAAAAAAAAATTGGCAGCACTCTAACAAATGACTAAGAATGCCTTTCAGACATAGATTGAACTTAAAGCACACTGTTCAGCATACCACAGGAGGTTTATCACATCAGCTGACAGAAAATGACCTTATTCACAGGTAAAATAGAAGTTTTATTTCAAAATTAAAAAGATCTTATGGTAACCCCTGCCAACATGATTTTTTTTTCTTAGAGAATAGAGCCAACCTGAGTACTAAATAATAAACTTCTAATGAGTGATAGAAGCACTGTCACAATTTTCAGGTACGTATAAAAAGCACTTTTTAGTAAATTATTGCAGTTTACAGTCTTGATTTTTTTTTAAAAACAAGCTAAATGCCAAACTGATCTTTAAGTGACCTTTCATTTTTAAATGTGAACAAATGTGAACAGAGAGAAAAAAAAGCTTGAGAAAGCTTAAAAAACAGAAGATAGGGAATAATTTCATTGACGTAGTAGACTGAACATATGGGAGACATTGCACTGTTCGGATTTTGCTGGACTTAAAAAAAAAAAAAGCTACAGCTATTTAACCAACACACCTCTCACTAGAGAAATATGCTCAAGAGCCTTCATAGAAATCTGTGTTTGAGCAAAAACTGTATATCCAACCCACATAGTTATACCCATCCATTTAACATCTCACATTTTAGAACCACAGTGAGAAATTCTGCAACTGCCACTGTACTTTTCTTTAGAAACATTAGCAAATCAAATGCAAAACGTGAGGGTTGTTTGTTTAATAATTCCAAGAAGTTAATTACAGCTAGTAAAGCGATACAAAAAAACCTTCCACACGCACATCTATATTTCAGTGGTTCTCATTGAACTTCAAAAGAGATTTTTATATTTGGCTGAGAAAGTTCTTGTTTTGTGCTTATTTTCACATGAGATAAAAAGCTGAATGGACTTCACATGAACTTTTTTCCTGAGGAAACTTAAAACTAAACAAAGTCAGCTTTCAAGTATATCCAAAAAAGCAAAAGCATTTCATAAAAAAATGTAAATAAACAAAAGTATTTTTTGTGTACTTACAGTACTCTTGAATCCACATGCTTTGCACCCTGTCATGAATAAACATATTTCACTCTTGCAAACCCCAACAAACTGATGTAAAAAGTGCACTTTAGCTTCCCATCATTAGGCTTTTGTTAAACCTCCAAATGCTGAATATTGTCATAGCTTAGCTTGAGACACTTCAGGTCATATTCATTTAATGTTGCTGTAAAGTTCTAAACAAATTAAGGAACAGTATTAAAAGTTTACGTCACTATTTGATTTACTACAAAATGGTGATGACTTAAACAATATGAACACCATACACTCTCACAGTGCTGGATCTCAGACTTGATGTATTGTATTTTGGTCTTTCGAAAGTCAAGCTTGACAGAGAGCTGAGTCTTATGTATATCCTTGCCACTCCATCCTTGGCTAAACCCTAAAAAAGATTACCATGTGAGCTGTTTGCAAGAACGTTGTGCAAAATGATGCTGTGTTTAGGTAGGGGGGCAGGAATATATAAGTTCTTACTTCATCCTGATCCTTTTCAGACTTCATTGTACTGGTTTTTTTGTTTTTTTCTCTCTTTATACTGTTCAGTTGTGTTAAATTCAGTTAGAAAAGAAATAAAAAAGTACCAATACCAAAACAATTTGTTAAAGTTCAACAATAAAATTGAGTTTGACTGAAAACCAACCTTAAACTGTAAATATGTAATACACATCCAAATTGTATACACCTGACATTTAAAGAGATTGATTCCTGCAAAACTTGTTTAACTAAGCTCCATCAGTCTGAGTTCCAGTTTCCAGGTCCCCCCTCTTTATACTTCCCACTGCCCCAGACTCTTCAGCCCCTCTGACAAAACAAGACAAATTTCAAGCAACTGAAATGGCCTAGCGCTAAGCTAAATGTTGGTATTCCAGCCAGCCCATCCCATTTCCTCCCTGATTAGACAGACGGACAATGTTGTAGTTGTGGATTAGCTCCACTCCTGGACCCTATTGGTGCTGCTATCCTCCACCCCCCATTCACGCAAACATTTTGGCCTCCAAACTCTCCTCTTGTGGGTGAAAGGAGGACTTCTTGGCCAGAGGATGGCTTGGCAGTAGCAAGGGATAAAGGGTAGCAAAGATTAGAAGTGCTTTATACCAAGAAAGAGACACCAATAATCAGATCAGACAATTGGTAAGAGAGAACATAAATTGTCTCTGTGTAGCTGCAGAAAATCCGATAATTTCATCTTTTTTTTTTTAACTTGGCTAAAAAGTGTGACTGTAGATAAAATGTAGAAATTCAGTGTCAGAGCAGAATTTTTTGTCAAATAGCAACCCAGTTGTATTTGGAAAGATTGTCATTATAAATACACTAATTCTATAATAGGTCTTCTGTAGTCTCTAATAAATGTCCATCTGCCCCCTCAAGATGGACATGGTTCACTTCATCCATCTTACACCCCCCCAATACATACAAACCAATAGGCTCTTACATGAAAACCATACACTAGTTTCACAAAAGGTTATAAAACAGCTTTTCTAAGAATGACTGTCCTCATGGCGTAACAGTTGTAGTCCTTAAAACACTCTGAATAATCCTGTGCAGACAAATCTGTCATTCCATACATCCCATGCCTAGCATTTTAGAGACAACCCCCCCCCTCACCAAAACTCAGATCAGGAACAAAGAACCTTGGTGTCGATGCTGGCCCTCTGAGCTAAGCTTTCTAAGCAGCGTGGCTTTTCCAGGGGCCTCCTCAAGTCTCCAATATCCTGCCTGCTACCGTTTTCCTGAGGCTGAGGGCAACTTCTAACCAGTGGCCACAGTGGGAGTCAGACTGATAGACAAGCAGGCGCCCTGATCTTCACCTGGTTGGATCGACATCTTGACGCCAGTGTTTAGTCAACCATGTTATAATAACTATATTCATTGAGCAGAGAGGCCCATTTAGGGTTTTACCTCATATGTATATGTTAATAATACCCACTGAAAATAGAAAATTTCTCTATTGTTAGTTATTTTGACCAAATCAAATATGTTGATGTTCTATATACTGACAATGCAGATGCTGCGCTAATGTTTGAAATCATAAGGCCTAAATGCATGAGACTGGTAAGATATTTGTTCCAATTAGTGGGCTTGGGAGTAACTATATGACTTTTTTTTCATTTGACCCCCCCCCCAATCATTCATTACTGCATAGGAATTTGCATCAAGATAAAATATAAAATCCTTTGTATTAGAAAGTATGATGTAGGGTTAGCATCATGTATTGTTATACTACTACTATCTTCACACTGGTTAAGAAAGCTGCCAGATTGACATAACAATGGCTCCATATTTTTGATCAATGTATACCCATTTCTTCTTTTCCTGCATACTGAGCAGTACAATATTTTGCAAAATGTGCATGCTAACAGCACAGTGTTCAGTACCATCTCCAGGCAACAGACATTCATAAATACAAGAATGACAGCAACTAAATTCCTTTCTGTGCTGTCATTTTAAAAAGGGGGAGGTCTGTACTATACACCAGCCAAAACAAACTAAAAACACTTCCAAACTTTTGATGTGATAAAATTCCCTTCTTGGTGGTGTGCATGTTCTGACATGCCCTCTCTACCTTTTGTTACCAAGCTTTGTCCACAACAAGACTAATCAAGAGCTTCACTGACATACTGTATCAACACCAGTGCACAACGGGAATTAATCAGCTTGTTTACAGTAACTTCTAATCCAACAAGTGTTGAACATTATAGACACTAATGATACCACAAGTATGATAATGATAGCACATCCACTTGAGAGGTAAAACAACACTAATTCCACAACAATTTGGTATCCAAGTTCAACATATGAAGCTATAGCATCAAAATACCAGCAGGATGCTTTGTCAGACATGGTTCAAAGATCAGAAATATGAAAAATTAATGGAAAATAAAATATTTCTGATAATCAAACACTGCAGGTTACTTGCATTTACAATACTTTTGTTGCGTATAAGTACTAAACATGTTTAGTTGTTAATCAAAAGCTTTTAAAATGCCCAAATAATCTAACATGTGTTACACAATCTCAAATCTGCTTTTGAGACAAATATTAACGAAATTACATTTCAGATCTAGA
Organism: Leptatherina wallacei; assembly: GCA_028567055.1. Classification (NCBI taxonomy): domain Eukaryota; kingdom Metazoa; phylum Chordata; class Actinopteri; order Atheriniformes; family Atherinidae; genus Leptatherina; species Leptatherina wallacei. The sequence continues at coordinate 9,940,538 of JAOXYM010000007.1, read as the reverse complement.
AAATCAACTATACATGCCATGAACAAAGTTTTTCATTAAGATCCACTGCAGCATAACAATGCACATAGATGGGTTAGCACCCAAAGAGGAATAATTTCGAAGTGGATTCTCTGAGATTCCTGCAGTTATTTAAAGGCACGATGTGATAAGTATAGATTGCAGACATGGGTTCAATTACTTTACAATTAGGAACACTCCCTTCCTTCTAAACTATTTTATTTTATTTATTTTAATGTAAATGGATGGTTCATGGAATCCCTTATTCTTTTTTCATAGTCTGCTAGACCTGAAACCCCCTCACTCCAGGGAACAGGGGCATTTGGCAGACTAAGGCTATGTCCACACGGCGCCGAAGCCGGTTCAGCTGTGAAAATGGTGGGGAAAACTCTGAGAACCAATTCACCGGCCGCACAAAACCGCTGTAGTACATATTACAAGGTTGTGGGTGGCGCTATGATCATTAAAGAGTTACTCAAAGGCTAGAAGAAGACATGACATATGCTTAGATAAAGCCTTATTGCTTTTTACAGGAAGTTAACAATCACATATGTCATATGAAGATGGCTGAGGACTCAGTACTAGTCGAATAAAAACGTTTGCGTGGACAGATGACGAAGTAGAATGACGCTGGACTATAAACCATTCTCAGCCTCGTCACCAATCACGTCGGCGATGTTCGTGGGTGGCACAAAGACAGATGCAGCAGACATAGGTAACTGCTACCGGCTCGGCAGCTACAGCTAGCTTTTCAATTTGACAAAAATAATGGTACATCCGTGCTGTGCCTTTCAATCGTCCCATCGACATCCCCAGGATCAAACGAGATAAATAGAAGCCATCCGAAAGCTCAGACTGTGCAGCAGCCCAGCGTCGGTGGTAAGTTAACTGAAATTTTTGTTTTGTTGGCTTTCCAAGTATATTAATAGAATAGAATAGAATGCCCTTTATTGTCATTATACTCAGATTACAACGAGATTGGGGAGCTTCCCCTTCTGGTGAACTTGTCTCATTTGAATATATTTATTAATGAAAAAGTAAAGAACGCATTACTAAAGTGGAGCTAACCGCAG
>JAOXYM010000007.1:9921489-9934012 GCA_028567055.1 Leptatherina wallacei | reverse complement strand
GGTTATCGGTCTCCTTAAGCACCAATAATCGGTATCGGTATCGGCCCCAAAAAACTAATATCGGTCGATCCCTACTAAATACAGCAAATTTGAAGACAAAACAAAAGAAAAAGCAGTGTCAACAGGGGCAAAACAACAAAGAAAACAATTAATAGGTCCAATCCAGATTATCTCAGTAAAAGATTTTTGTTAAATACCGGGAATGACACAAATCAGGTCACTGTTTCTATTATGGAAAGCCAGGGAGATTTACCAATTTAATTTATTCAAAGGGCTAAGCTGCAAGATCCTCTTTTGTTTTTACATCCCAAAATTGTGGGTTTTTTTAAGTTTCCATTGAGCAAGTGGGAGAATTTGAGTCAGTTATCACTTGCCAGTGATGCCTAAGTATGATTAAACAAAGCTTTGTCTGTGTCAAGATAAATCCAGCAAAAGTCTTTATACACATCAAGTTTAAAAAGCAAATTAAGCACATCTCCACAGTTTTATGCTTATAAATGAGTTTGCTGGAGAATACAACATGGGTTGGGAAATTTCCACAAGCCATTTCACCAAACTCTGCTCAAGAGACGAAAAAGTAATAAAAGCAGGAAAAGATGAAAAGTCCATTTTCTTTCAACTCCATCCACGTTTATGCATTCATTGCAGGTGAAACAGGCACCTCCAATAGTTGAGTGAAATTTACAACATCTGCTGACAAAATGTAGGAATATGTGGTTCTGACCCTCCCGCTGACCCAATATTAGAATAAAGTCTTTTGCAAGATGCAGATGGATGACGGGAAATCATCACAATGTGAAAGTGTTAACTGAACATTTTACATGAAAAACTTGTGGAAATGTTCCCATAAAAACATATTCTTACAGAAATATTTGAACATAAATTCCCCAAAATAAAAGTTTCCCAAAATTCCCCATGCATATTCATTCATTTAAGTCAATAGATGGTTGTACTACAACAAACCACTCTCTACGTCTCAGGATCTAACAAAAACAGCTGTACCGAGATGCTATTTTCATTCTAATGTGGGGAAACTACTTTTAAAACAAACAGAAGAACAAGCTTCAAAAATAGAAAAGAAGGAAAGAACACAGACACTCATTCTCATGCAAATACAAGCTAATGGTTAAGGTTGAACCCCAAATTAGTGTCTATGGGGGAGAAAGGAAAAAGTTGTTGATATAGTATTAGATTCTTTTATTATAACATCACACTCCAATAAGCTTCTTGAATTGCTCATCAAAATCTAAATACAAGTCTAGAAATGAGCAAATCTAGAAATAAACTAAATGATTTTAGCAGTTTCAAAAACTGATGATTGAAACCTACAAGAAAAAAAAACAAACTAACAGACATAAACAATCATTCAAAGAAGTGAAACTGGTCATGTCTGAGCGAGCCTCAAAAATAGATTAAAAGTATAATGGGATAAAAATCTTCAATCTTCTGCAGCAAAGTAAATATGACACCATACGCCATCAATATCAGGTATTCACCAGTGACAGGGAAGAAATGCACTTAAAACATGCTGCATCATGCAGGGTAATTCAAACATCAGTCAGCTGAGGTCTGATTGTGTCCATTTCTAGAGTCTGGTGACAGTGAGCATTGTTACGCAGGTATGTGAGTAAGTAAATACACTGGTGGCTGAATGGGATGGGGACTGCAGGGTAGCATCTACGACACTGTGTGTGACACAATGTAAGCCATCCCACTCAGTTCTAAATACCTCCCATTCATGGTGGACCTGAGTCATCTGATTCTCTGCAGTTAGGAAGAAGAAAAAAACTACTTTTGCAAATATTCATTTCTGAAAATAAAAAGTTGAAAAGAATCAAAATACTTTCTCTCATCGCTTCATCGTTCATCGTGAGGCTGAATAAACTGAATTAAAGCAAAATAATCTCAGTAACTGGCAGTGAATCCAAAACTAACCGTAAAAGAAACCCTAATATACAAAAACCATTCAGATGAATATTTCAGGAAACTATTAAAAATATGAAACGTCTAAATGTGGCCACACCAGTTAATATAAAGTTTAAGTCTTTTCCGAACATTTTTTCAAGGGAACAGCAGAAGTACAAGAGTGGAAGTTTATTCTCAAAACGCCTTTTCTCTGTCCTATTCGCTCTGTACACAGAGGTTGTGGTTGCCCACTGTAGCCGTGTGTGTAGCCACCTTCCAGGCACCTGCTGACCTATCATGATGAAAATGAAGTAACTATTAGCAAAGGCTGTTTCTCATGCAAGAATGTTTGATTTAAAAGACCTTCTGACTATTGGCTGTTTGATTTTTAAATGATGACTTACCAAACATCTCAGAGCTAAGAACAAAGTTTAGCTATTAGCATCAAATTGCCAGTTGATATTTAGCCAATCAGCTTTACTAATGACACAGGATACCTTATACAACATCCGCTTTTATCATTATATTGACTCATTTTATATAAAAAACAAATGAATAAATGAAAGATATAAATTGAGTGTTAATGTACAGTTGGTAAAAGCTGCTGTATAGCCCTATCCGAGTATAAATTCTGATTCACGTGAAAATCCTGCTGCTTTCTCAACACCACGGTTATACTATGGACAAGAGCGCAAGACCTGACCCACTGTCCAACAGAGTAAATCACCAAAGCCACAGTATGTTCTTGTGTTCACATGCATTGGAGAAGAGCAGGCTTAAAGCAAGGCTTTTTGAACCAGTATCACTTTGCTGCTATGACCGTCAATCAGGTTTCACCTTCTCCCTCGATAGTCAGAAAGAGTCCAGCTCCCCAGTGATCCAACTCAGAAAACTAGGAAACCAGCTCAGCCTGCATGACCCAATTAGAAACATTCCCCAGATGGTGGAGAAACATTAGTCACTCTCATATCCATCCAACAGTCATATTTGTCTGCTGCAAACAGGTTGAAATACTGCAGGATACAGGAAGAAATCGGAGTAACACCCAATGAAATTCCTGTATGGTTTATCAAAAATTTTCTAAATAGTATATATTTTCACATCAGTCATAAAAGGTTACCCATTGCACGGCCTAATCTACAGTTGCAGAGCACTAAATAAGCTCAAGCAGAAGTGGAACATGTTACTTACTAAATTATAATGTATTAGAGCAGCATTAGAAGAGTGTTTCAGATTATTAAAAGTATTCTTAGCTTGTCTAAAAACTTGAACCTGTAGCCTCTCTTTCAAGACCCCACAAGGCACGAGCAATCCATAAATCCAGAACCTTATTAGAGTCATCCAAAGGCAATCAATAGAATAGCAGATTACATGACAGATGAGGTACAGCCTGTAATTAAAGGCAAAAATGAGAGATTAGGCTTGTTGGTCAACCCATGCACCTCACAAAGCTGGAAACAGCTTTTTAAAGAAAATATTTATTTTACCTCACATACTAAGCAGTGACGTCTGTAGTGGGAAGATGGCAGGGAAAGCAAGTTTTTCTTATTGTGTGATGTGTGTGTGTTTCATCTTTTATCTCTGATTTATGGCTCCTTTTTAATGAAAAGCAACGCAGAATATTCAAGTAAAACATTAAAAGCTTTCACTTTATGGCAAGTTCAAAGAAATATGATTAACTCCAAATAACTCTAGGGCCTTTTTGGCCTTGCTTTCATAAGGAAAGAGCACAAATTACAAGGGGACTGCACATGAAAATTTACTTCAACTGCATTTGAGCACCTTTGCTCTTCTTTTGAACCATTATCAATTGTCAATATGTTCATGGATAAAGCTGAGGTCAGTACAGAGATCAACAAAAGGTGGGGTTTCCATTTATTTCTTTTTTTTGCAAGTCTCCTTTAGGAGGGCTCTGTGAATGACTTCATCTGGCTTTTAGTCATACTGAGAGTAAATGCTGTAAACTAACAGAAAAATGTTGGCAACAGTGATGCTTTATGCAGGTATGGGCAAAGTTGTGCATATTGCGTTTTCTAGCTTACTAAACTGTTATAATGTAAATTTTCTGGAAAAAAAAAAGCACTTGATAGAAGTGCCTAACCCTCACACCAAACATGCTGTCATCACCTATCACTTTCTCTTCACAGCTAGCTCTAGACTTGCTCACAGGGATGCTAAATAACAACACTTGCTAACAGCTTCCCTGCAGAGGGTAGCTGTGCAGGCCTGGCACACAGCCGGTTGCCCTCCTTTACACAGGTCCTTTGAGTCTGGTGTGTATGTGCTTGCACTTGTTGGTGTGAGTGTATGTGAGAGAGTCAGTGTGTGTGTGTGTCGCACTGCAGTTTGAGTGCTAGGCTGCCTTGATCTCTTCTCCTTGAAGGCTCTTTTTCTCTTTCAACACGAGAGCACACAGAGCAGACAGTTGAACAAGACAAATATGTTCACCTTGTCACAGACGGGCTTGAGACATAAGGCAAAACAGACGTGCAGAGAACTACACAAACCAAGAAAGTCAACGGGACATCCACATAGAGTAGCTGATATCTACCTGGCTGTAGCCTGGCATAATTTGATTAAGCGCAGTTCTCCTTACAGCACTTCTAATTCTGGGTTGCTGCGGTCTGATGCCACACCAGGCATTTATCTAGGTAACTATGAAGTAAAACAAGAATCAGCCATTACAGAACCCCCTTCTGTCAGCAGACAAGGTTCTTAAAACCCACTGAGCTTTGTCACATACAATAAACACGGCTTAAGTAAAACTAGTTAAATATGAAAATAATCTGGTTAATAATCAGAATAATCAAACATTTAAAAAATGTCTCTTTAAGTTTAAACATTCTAGAAACTATTTCTAAAAAAAAAGACCACTGTAGTCTGTAATGTTATCATCTTAACTGGATAATGCAGCTTTCAGGAAGTCCAGTGACTTACTGTATTTTAATATATTTGGTTGTGAAATGAAGTATCTGCAGATTTTTCCAGATAAGGCTAACCTTCCTGCTTCACTTGAACATTATTATTGTGTCAGGCAAATATAGCCATCCAACATCTACTTCGTTTTTTTGGAAGTGAACAGAAACCAGCTGTTCCAACAACTAATAAGACAAGGAACTGAGGTAAACTACATAATGACACATAACCATAAGCAAATTCTTTTTGCTTCAATAACGATTATACTCACAAGTAAAAGCATGCAGACATAAGCAGCGAGGGAGGGGGCTAATCTCCCGTCTACTCTGGTAATCCACCACATGATCACCTCTCACCCCACACGTGCATGTGTTCGTAAAAATGTATTTGTACCCAGACTGGCAGGAATTTACTACAAGCTGCATCATCGTATTACTGTGGGGATTTTTTTCATTTGCATTTCACTGACAAGGAGTCCAAACCTACAGAAATATGCAACTGAAATACACATGAAAGCAATCAGTAATTTGTCTCTAGCATGGCGTGGTGCGGCCAAAGATGCTCATTCTTTCAAAGATTAATCCAGAGCTTTAAAATATAGCTGAGACAAACAAAAGAAAAGGGATCTTTATCCCTCAGAACACTGCACACAACTGATTAAAGTAAAGTAATCAAATTGGGATTGAAGTGTAGACTTTCTATTCAAAGGTCTCCAAAAAAAACTGTCCATTCACGATCCCATTAAGTTTGCTTTGGCCAGGTTTTCCTTTTTTTAAATGCATGCTTAAATCACAAACATGTGTATTAATAGCTACGTTTACATGGAAAAATATCTGATCTATCCGATTAAAATCAATCTGATCAGAGATTCCAGCCGATACGTTTGCATGGACGCTGGATAAAGTGATCCAATTAGTTGTGTGTTTATATGATGGACAGATTTAATACGATTGTAACACTTTTGACATGCAGAATGCGTACTTAGTTTGTAAAAAGGAGGCTTTTTTTATTTTTATTTTGAACCTTTTGTCCGTCGACAAGCTTAATAATCCTGAAACTCTTTCAGCTTCCAACAAAAACGCATCCTCCACAGTCCCATTCTGTTTTGCTGCCGCCTTCGTTCAAGTCATCCCTGAAACCTGTTGCGTCACATAACCCCCACGTGGTTCAAGCATGCACAGAAACAACATACACCCAGAAACAATCTGAATGAGTGTTTTCATGGTTATTTTTTCATGCTTATCCAATCGTGAAAAAGGTTTAAACCAACCCTAAACTTCTTTCCGATCGAGGCCGATCGGATCAGCTGAGGTGTTTACATGACACCTTTTTATTCTGATTGGACGTTTGATCTGATCAAAAGTGCTCCATGTAAACATAGCTATAGTCAGAGGTAAATAACCACACAAAGTGTATCCATGCTAACATTTTCCTGTTGATGATGTTATCAATTGGTTTAAACTGATCTGATTAAAGATTCATTCTGATTGAGCCAGAGCAGATCAGTCTGATCATACTGAGGTGTTTACACAGAGGCCCTTTTATTCTGATTTGGACTATTAATCTGAATATAAGGGGTCCATGTAAACTTTTTTTTTGCTTTTTTTTTTCCCATTGTTGAAATAAATCAATCAAAGGACAACTAAAAATGTTAACAAGTCACAAACAGTCTTACAATCAATCATTTCATAAATAACTAGTGTAGGCCCAAATGTTGCCCTCTTTTGTTGTTCTAGTCATGCAACCTTTTTTTTTTTTTTATTATACCGGGAAGAGTACCAATGATGGAAAATTCCATTACAGGTGAGGATTCTTATTAACTCCAATAGAAAAGGACCTGTCAGTGCCATGGAGTTTTTTTTTCATATTCAAGTCTAAGCCTATCCCATGCAAAGAACACCTGAATCCAGGAAGCATTCCTATGCAAACAATATTTTTGAGTTAGATAAACACATTTGAATGAAAGCCTAAATCTGCTTGTTCAATCACTATCTTGGTTACTTCATTAAAATCTGCTGTGTGAGTGTACAAAGGAAAGGTATATATAAAAAAAATTGTGCCACCAAAGAACTATTTGTGCACTTGGGAGTTGTCAAACAAAAGTGTTTTTCCCCACTACTGTCTTTTTCACTAATGCCACTTAGTCAACACGCTAGTTCTTTTCACTGCTTCAAGGGGGGGGGGGCATCTGCTTGGATTAAGTAGGTAATAAGTACAGGATTACTGAATAGCATCTTACTTTCAGGGATTTCTTGTTTGAGTGATTGAAAGGGTTAATGGCAATTTAGGTACTTGTTAATGATCAACACATCAGCATGCGGTCTGGCTTGCACTATTATCAGTTATAGCTCAACTGAACTGAACATTAAAGGGTCATGTTGTGAATATTTTACTTTACAGAACTGCACATAGTTTTATATGGCTAATATGAAAAAACCATCACAATTCTTGAACCATTTCTGACTTTGTGTCACCCATTCAGACCTAAAGCACTCTCCAAGTTTGTAAGTATTGTTGCAAATAGTGTCAATAATGAATACGTAAATTGGTGGCTGTTCGTGCACAGTTCAAAATATATTTTCAACATATTCTTTACATTGATTTATAAAATCAGGCAAGAATCAATTTCATATACATACATGGTGGATTCAGCAAAGAACCGTTAGAAGATATTATCGGAGGAAGAGAGGAAACAAAAGAGCGACAGAGAGTGAAAGAGATAAGACAAGAGTCAGGATAAAAAAAAAAATTTATTCTGTGGAGAGCTCACAGTACAGGTAGGATGCAAGATGGACTCCGAATTAGCCGTCAATAGGGGGCTATCTAAAACTGCATCGTTCCCTGGCTGGTAGACATAACAATTCATTCCCACAGACAGCTGACATGAAAGAATGACAATAGTCCCAAACTGCAAATGAAATTATGGAAAAACTCGTGATTCACTACAAAAGAAAAGATTACAGACAACTGTATAGTACTCCTGCCGAGGGCCACAGACAGACAATATCTATGTGACAACATCCAAAAGCACAGAATGTTTACGCTAAGATTCACAATATGTCCATTATTACATATTTCAGGTGTGAACCAATGATTGCAATCAGAGCTACACATACACCATTCAAGAAATTTCTGATAGGGCTGTTTATGGATTTGTATTGTCCCTGCGTGACTGACCTTTTAGCTGGATTAGGAGTATTTTGCATTTAGCATGATGCCATCATAATGCTCTATTCAAAATCAGACAAGAGACAACGATGGCTTCCACATAATACAAAAGTGTTGAAGCTATACTTGAATCAAGCACTTTTAAACACCTTATTATTACGGCAAAGTTAAACTAGTTTGTGATGAATGACATTAGTATTTTCATTATTCTTCCAAACTTGAAGGAAGCCTTAAAAGGTGCACAAGTTTGATATAAATTGTCCTGTTAAGTAGAACAGTGAAATCTTTTTATATCCCTATAATGGAAGAATCTGTGTATGCCAAAAACAAAGGCTACACATGAACACACAACATCTGGACTACAAAACTGGTATACATCCATGCATCATCAACTATCACTATTTATTCATTTACAAAATAAATAAATAAACTTGTAGAAATTTCTGACAGTAGGACCGTAATAATGTTATCTTATTTATTTTATGAATAAATAGTGATATTTTACTGTACCACATGAATCTTTATTTGATCTATGTATTTATTGCAAAATAAATAAAATGAAGTTATTACTAAAATCATAGTCCTATTGCCAGACATCTCAACAAATGGACACTCTTTCATCCTTCAAAGAACCTACAAATGTAATGGCTGCCATTTTTCCCTCACTCTGAAAATTCAGTTTACTTCACAAAGAGAGATGCTTTGAAAAAGATGCATTGTGTTCTTCCAAACAACACTCAAATCTAAATCTAAATCTGGACCTAATCTCCAGACCAATTTATGTACATACGGTACAATAAAATACCATTATTCAGAAGAAATTGATCTGAAAACTACAATCAGCCTTACAGCAAATCAGTGAAACAAAGTTTCTGTAAGAAACACCAGGAGCTCTTATCTAGTCTATGCCCATTTGATACTTGGACTTGATCTACAGCATCATATTTCACTTGGACTTGGATTAGGCTGGTCCTCCTCATTACCTGACAAACATGTCTGTAATCTAATTGAGTTGTGGAAATGTCTCCAGTCTAAAAAACAGTCCACTGTGGATGTGAATGACTCCTCATCTGTGCACATGATTGAACATTTGAAACCTACACAAGAAATATGGCATGCAATCATTAACTGGTGATTTTCCAGTCACAACAGGACAAAAAAACTTGAAATTGCTGTCACTTTATGTTCAACTGCTGTAAAACCCAAAAGCAGAAGCAGCAGAAGAAGCTACATGCTATACTAACATTATGATGTGATTGGTGATATAGTACAGGAAGAAAGTTCATGTGTGAGAGCTGCCTTACAAAAATGTAGAATTTGTGTAATACTATTAATATGAGGAAGGACATTAGCTGCTTTCATCCTTAACTGACATAGAACCCAGTTAGGCCCAAGTAATCAGCCAATAACTAAAGAAACACTGTAAATTGTGTGTTTCAACTCTAAGGAAAGGAAGACAAATGTCAAATCGGTAAGATTTACAAAGCTGATTGGAACCTCATCTGCAATTTACAAAATGCACACTACAGCCGAAATAGCCTTGAAGTAAAGGACTTTATAAGAAAACTAGTATAGAAACCGTTTCATGTGATTTGTTGATTTTTGTGGGAGCTGATCAGGATGTAATGTAACATATAGTAAGTAAAGTACTGCAGTGAGTCACTTAGACAATAGCACTGAGAAAATTAAGATTTTTCCATTTAAGACAGTTGTTAGACTTTTGAAATCACTTAAAAGGTCATTCAGTCTTATCTGACTACTTGTCTTTAATAAAGAAAATACATTTCTGTGCAGTTGAATAATTATTTTGGGATGCAAACTTTAACATTGACCTGAGGGCTTCATTAATCCAACTGGTGAATTATGTTGTCATATGGCTGAATTTAAATTTAGTACTTACCAAGAGAAACATTTACTCAAGGGTTAGAAAAAGAAAAAAAAAGTAAAAAGGCAGCTAGACAATGCATTTCATCAAGAAGAATCCCATCAATTGTCAAACAGTTATTGGAAACCAAAACCAAGGTGCATCTTAAAATGCACTGAATTATTAACAGGCAAATCAAAATTCTATATACCTGGGAGGTAAGCAAAGATTCGCATCTGTTAGATGTTGCATATTCTCATCTACAAATATATGCAGTATGATTCATGAAACCTTTGTTGAAAGTTTTGCTGTTATTTAGATGTTACATCAAATATGTTTAAAACAAGGTTGCAGCTCTATTTTAACAGTTTTGAGTGAATTGATCATGTTTGTTAAACTGTGATGAAAATATCCTTCTACAAGTCACAAGGTAAAATACTGAATGCATACTAAATAAGGTTTCAGAGAAATTCACACTGAACAGACGCTCTAATAACATGGATCAGTCTGGTGAGCGCACTGATATCACTGAAATGGTATCAGCCATTGACATGGAGATGATATCACTTTTCCTTTCAGGCATGTCACAATGAAAGTTTGTTCTATTCAAACCCTGAAACATGTCATGATTGAGAGGAGACACTGAACAAGTTGACACAAGCCTTGGAAAAAAACACCTCATCAAGAAACATCATTTAGACCATGATGGACAACACAACTATGATGTATTAGTGGCACTTATTGTACAAGATACCTGGATCCAGAGGTTGCACTAGACTTTTTCGTTATCTGTCATTTTGAATGACTGGGTCATAAAAATAACGTCATAACTTATTTTTACCAGTCACTTTAATTTTTGATATAATAATAATAATGACATATTCAATTTTCATTTATTTTTTATTAATTTTCAGTCCTTACAAGCTGAACATAAAAATCCACAGGTGACATCCCACATCATGCAGATGTGCAGAATACACCAATAACCCCCACCTGCAGCTCGCAGGACGGGGCTGAGTCGGACGTCCGATGGCCGTGGTAAAATAAGTGGGTGGACTCTGATATCCAAGCAGGGCTTGTGGTTCCTCCATTGAGGAATATAAATTGTATAAATGAAGCTGAAGTGGCTGACATGTAGAACTCGAACCCAGCTAGGAACACAACTTTGCTTGAAGTTAAAGCTGACAACTGTATTAAAAATGCTAGCAGCAAGACATTAGCACTCTAAACTTGAACAAGCTCCGCGTAGCAATCATTTAAATTTATGACACTTGTGAAAAGATTTCACAGAGGGTTCTAGTGAAGTTAAGCAACAAAGAACGTTCGTTATACACAAGTTCATATAACTTTTGCTCGTTCGGATCCATACTCTGGTGTTCTCCGTTTACTCGCAGGAGGAAGTGCTTTTTAAATGGACATTTAGAAGGAAGGAAGAGAATATCCAATCAAAACGGGCAATGGGTGGTGTCAGACATCAAATTTTTCTGAGTAAAAGCTAAAGAAAATGAGAGTCGTTTAACAGCAACTATAATGAATTAAAATAGTTTACAGAGGTTACACCTTTTCAAGATGTTTTCACACATTGCTGTCCACGATATAGAGAGGAGAGGATAAAATGAACTTGATCATAATTAGAGGGCAGGGATCGCCGCAGTGTCCCCCCCCCCCCAAAAAAAATAATGGTAGAGGAAACAGTGTTTTTTTAATGACACATTAAAGAATAGCAGATGAGGTTCCTTATTGTGTTAATTTAGCCGCCGTCCCCTCTTTTACTGGAGTTGTCTTTTCAAACATATCGCTTCCTCATGGACTTTTTATGTCCCGGCTACGTTCAGATATGGGGAAATCTTCCAGATAAGTCGATTGTCGAAACAGGATAGGACGTCCACAACACTTCTTGTGCGCTAAGTCAAAACAACATGCCGCAACATTTCCGCTGTCATGACACAGGGCCTAGCCGGTAAATGTCTTCTACAGCTGCGAGGTAAAAGAGCGGAACGTTTGTCTGAATGCAAACGGTAGGGCTGCACGATATCAGGACATCTTGCAATATGCGAGAACACTGTTGAGAGTTGCGATTAATATATGACCTTCGATAAATCTAATTTGATGCCACTTTGATGTATTCTCATACACCACAAGAGAACACAATTATTTCAAGCTCCAGGTGCAAAACTCTCCTGCACAGACGTCTGCTGAACTTGTAGCTTGTGCTTTAATAACATTAGTGTCATTATTTTAGCTAGCACCAGATTTTAGTGACTCTCCTCTTCCTCCTAATAAAAAAAACATTGGGTCAGCAACACAACCAGATCACGTACAGTGGTGTGCTACAAAATATAAATCGGGAGGTTTTACTGGGGACCTTGCAGCAAAATCTCCACAGAAAGTCCGGCCATTAGCATCTATCATATCCAACCACTCCAGAACATCTCTAGGGCATTTTAGGACACCAGTGCATGTGTGAAAGTGGTTTCTGTGTGCTTATTGCACCTCAAAAAAAATCAGCAACCAGTCTGAAATGAGTTGATCCCTGGCAATTCAATTTGTTTAATCAGTGACAACATATCTCACTGCACTTCATGAGTCAAAGTGGGTTTACTTTTCTTGGCAACTTTTTGATTGAATAATTTAAACTTTTTTTCCTTTTACTTCCATTTACACTAATCA
>JAOXYM010000007.1:9883116-9893752 GCA_028567055.1 Leptatherina wallacei | reverse complement strand
AAGGAGATGGGTACCAAATGAGACTTTACTGGATTTGATGAAAAAGGCAATATTTGAAGCCATGGGTATGATTAGCCCCAATCCCAGTTCATCATTTTGCTGCTCCTTCGTTTCGCATTTTGGCAGTCAGGTTAAGATTGACAATCCATGGAGGACAGGGGGGGGGACCAAAGTGCAGGATTTCAATATGGGAAGTAGGTGGGCAAACTTCATTGAGAACTGTATTGTCAAACAAGAAAACACTGCACTGGAAAGGATTCTTGGAGGACTAAACTAAAAGCAAGACACAGGCAAAACACAACAGACTGACAAACTGAATGACAATGCACTGGCACAGAACAAAGGAAACCAGGCTGAAGATATACTGCTGGACTAACGACAAATGAGGAGCAAGTGTAGTAATCAGCATCTAAGAACCAGATGTAACAGGGGATCAGGAAATAAAAAACAGCAAGCAAGCAAGATAAAACATACAGAAATCAAACAAGAACTAAATTCAACAGAACTAAAAACTCATAGATCATGTCAGTAAGAACTCATTTTCTAATGGTGATCAAGATGAAGTGGTCGGTCATCCAAACACCCCCCCCTCCCTCCCTCCAACGTGCCTATTGAAGGGCTAAAAGAACACAAAAACTTAAGGAAAAGGGGAACATTGCCAATGCAAAATAAAGGGGAAGGGCCAAGAGGTTGATTCAAGAAAAAGTTAGATCCGTCCAAATTGTTGACGTTCTATAAAACTATAATTCCTAACAATTCCATTTCATTTCATTTAATTCTTTTTAAACAAGTTATCAAATAGCTGATGAGCCCATCACAGCTAAAAAAAATTATGATGGACTTCAGATCACTATTGGTGTATATTCACTTCCTTGAAGTCCAAATCTCTCAATGCTTGAATTGTAAAACAAAAGCATTTCTTGTCTCATATCTTTATATATTTCATAATTTCTGTCTTCATAAGTGTCCTGTGTTGGACTGGTGACTGGTATAGGGTGTAGCCTGCAGTGGCAGGTGGGATAGGCTCCAAACCCATGTTAGCCTGAAATAGATAAAACAGGTCATAAAAATGAATGATTGGATGTATCACTGGAATCAGTTAACTTTACATGCAGGAAAAACAAGAACACAATTACAATTATACTATTAGCTTGTACTTGCAGCTTTGCAATAAGGTATAATAGCTTGCAGACTAGTGCCATCCCTGAAGTGCAGATAAGGAAATTGGGAATATTATCAGCTATGGAAGTATTATAAAGAAAAAACTCATTAGCTGTTGGAGAGTACTTTTCATTTCAGACATGCCTACATCACAGTGTTACGTCAAGAGATAAGGACTGCCACAGTTACCAGTAACAAATAATGATAAAAATAAAGACTGTACAATTTATTCCATCTTCTTGTTGCTGATCTATTGTTAAATCTGGACCAAAGAAATGGATTGATGAAAAGACTAACTTTAGAGTCCTGCTACTTGCACAACTAAAAACCTCTGGAAGTTGTTCTACATTAGTCTTTTTGCTATAGGTCACAGTGACTATGCCAGTTACCAAATAATTGGACTGTTGATTTATCTGACTGTGGCGCATTGCAAAGAAACTACCCACAAATAAAGGCACAGATGTTCCATCCTGCCCCCAAAAGAAAGAACGATAATGACCTTCTATCAAAATGGAGAGTAATTTCAACAAACTGCCATCAGTGGAGCAGAAACGGCTATAGAGCAGCTGACTTTATTTCCCATGGGTCTATTACTGTTGAAGTAGCCATATATATATTAAGCCTTGAAGCAGAAAAGGCACCATGTGATCAAGACAGTTTTCATGAGAGCTGCTAGAACCACAGCGTAATATGAAATTTAAATTGTATTATTTTTTCATTTCTGATCAGTGTGCTGGAATCGAGGCAACTGCTTTGAATCCCTGCTGACATGAACTCACTTCCAGAAATGCAGCTTTTCTTTTTTTTCTTTCTGTGGTGTAATTTCTGCCAAGATTCCCTTTCACTCACCTGCTAATGACTGTTGTGAATGTCTAATCTGATGCATCGCCATGGCCTCTTTCATTT
This sequence comes from Leptatherina wallacei, assembly GCA_028567055.1. Lineage (NCBI taxonomy): Eukaryota > Metazoa > Chordata > Actinopteri > Atheriniformes > Atherinidae > Leptatherina > Leptatherina wallacei. Next base: position 9,891,685 of record JAOXYM010000007.1, on the reverse strand, counting down.
TATCTGAGAACAAGCATTCCTTTTACTCCTTAGTGTAGAGACCCTCGCTTTAGAAGCCCACAAGAGAAGAAGAAGCAACATTTCTTTTCGTTCAAATGCACTTTTCATTAGGACACAGAATAGGTTTAGATCACAGCCGCAGCACAGATGATCAAATCTCAAACAATGGAGCTGCTGGCTCAGCTCCAGGTCTTTGTTTACTGATGTGAGTACAGGTGTGTGTGCGCTTACCTTGTTTGGATTTCATTCTGTCTGTGATTCAGAGTCAGGGTTTGATCTGATGCTTTGAGCGTATCACTGAGACATCTGATCATCATCTATGAAATGCAGATGGTTAACTAACCTTTAACTTGTCCATTCAGTTCAGTAATTTACATGAAAACATAGAAAACTGCAATTCACCAGGTGCCAATTGGCTCAAGCTGTGTAGTTAAGCTGGCTCTGTCCCAAGTTAACAAAATCAACAAAATGGCATGTTGTGGGTCTACAGGGAGTTATGTGCAGGATTATGTTTTGGCTCAGAGAAGCAACTGTAGTATCCTTTGGCTTAAGACTTCATAAATTCACCGTCCCTGCCAGGAGATATTTCCATACATAACCACAGCTTGACAGCCTGGTCTCACAAAAATGCAGGAAATAAGCATGATTTCTTAACACCACAAATATGTGTTGGAGGTACACAATGTGCAAAATAATGTCATGCTGGTATTACAGAAAAAAAGCACACTTCTCCTCTGATTTGGTTCCCAAGGAAAATGGTCTTACTTCAGGATGTGCAAAAGGCTGAAAATTCAGAAGAGAATAGAAATGGAGTTAAATTACTGCTTTTTGAAAAAAATCATAAATATTAGTTTGCTAAAACAATATTCTTTGGCTGCTTGAAGCTAACTAAGGTGTCCTTTTGGGTTGGCATGGAGGTACAAAAACCTAAGTGTGCACTGGAGCTCAAGCAAAAAAAGGACAGACAACAACTGATTCATCACAAAAAGTACACTGTGCTAAAAACGCTAAATACGGAGAGACAAGTGAAAAGCTCAGACATCAGCTGCACTGGACAAGATCACTATTTTATCACTTAGATTCACTCCACCACAAGAAGATCTTTTTCAGCTTTGATTATATCTTTTCCAGAGCTTGGGGAACATGTTTTATTTTATTGATCAACACCTACAACAACATAACAAAGAGCAGCATGTATTTCAGTCGTACTTCTTTCTAATACTGCCCCCAGTTAGCAGAAAAATGCAATAACATGTTAATGAACCACCAACACAGAGAGCCCACTGAAGCATGTTCAAATCATAATCATGTTCTGAATTAATTGCGAAGGTGAATCTGTGTGTCCGTCACACTAAGAACAGTCATGTATCTGCCACAAACTGATAATCTGTATCCAGCACAGAGCCTAACAGACTTTCTATTGAAACTATTCCTTGTACGTGGGTATAAATCAGTCATCACAGTTGTCACTTGTCTGCAGCTGGTGCAAAATGCAGCCACTCATCTTTTGAGAGGAACTTGAAAACATAAAACTCTATTGTTGGCCTCTCTCTATTGGCTTTCAGTTTGTAATGTGTTTGATTTCATTGGTGGTTTTTAAGGCTCTTAATGTTCTGGCCAAAGCTTAAAGCTCCAACACAACCAACCAGATCATTTTATATATTCTAAAGATGCAAAAACAAAACTAAATGTGTTCATCTCTTTTCAGTGACTGCTCCTAATCTGTGCAAAATAACTATTAGACCCCCTCAGAATTAAGAAACTTTGACTCTTATAAAGATATATCTCTGTTCATGGGCATTTGCCTTGAGAAAAGTTTGACATCTTGATCTTATCTGTTATACTTTCTTGTATTTATATGGATTTTTTTTTACTTTTTAGTCAATCTTATAGTGTCAGTTAGTTTACATGTATGACAGCCACCAAAAAAGTACTTTTTTTTTCTTTTTTGTCATTTCGGCCCAGACACCAGTGAGTCACCAAGACAAGGGAAAAGTAGAAGTTTGGCCAGAGTTATTTAGGAAGAAAATTGGGTAGAAGACAAGTCAGGAATAAACCGTGACCATTTATGGAAACCATGTGAGTCAGTTGCGACCCTATATAATTCTTGGGATAATATTTGTTCATTGTCGCATAGCAACAATTTTTATTTGTTTTAAAAGTGCTTTTTTGTTTGTATGATGCTACCTCAAAATTTGAACACAATATCAGCCCATTTCTACCAAAGAGGAACGGGTGCTGGTGCTAGCGCAGTGCTAAGCTGGTTCAACTCCGGTGCTTCCAAAGAACCGGTTCTGCTTTCGACCGAAAGAGCCTAGTTAGTGGCATTACATCATCTACAATGTTTTTACGCACCTGGATAAGTCCCTCTGGCAACCCACACTCCTTACCAGTTGGTGGCGGCCAGGTAACCCGGCCTCCAGCTACTGATGCAAGCAACGTGAACCGGTTCTCAACTCTGGCCCAGCAAAGAGTTGGTGCATGAGTAGAACCAGTTTTGAGAGCCAAGAGCCGGCGCTGAGGCGATTGAAAGCCAAAGAACTCGTGCTTGTCTGGCTCTGGCTCCTAACCAGCACTGGAACCAGCTCGGTTGAAAAGGGGCTTATGTGCCACTAACACATAATGTAGTATTTAAAGTACTATGCTTATTTCATATACTTTTTATATTTGAAACTACTAATATTTGCATTTCTGTGTTACGATTAAACTATCTGCATGTTGCCGCTTTCAAATTTCTCTTCACTGTGGAAAGCCCAGCAACCTAAAAGGATGTTGAACATGGCAAACAATTTGATTTGTGCAAAACCTGTTTTTTGTTTTGTTTTCTTTGGCAAAAATCAACAGCATGCATTCTTTCATGTTAGCCCACTGGTTTCACCAAAACATTGAAAAACCATTTTTTCAGACTCACTATGGCTGCATCTTGAGCTTAACTCCACTTCATGTGACTTTACAATTGGTCAAAAGAAATCCAAAATGAACAATAGATTTATTTCCCCTTGTACCAGAATGATGGCCAGACATTTTCAACCTGCTACAGTGCTGTGGGGACTGGTTTGTCTCTGTGAAATTGGGCATAAATTAATAAGAAAAGTTAATTAGTGAGACTCAGTGATGCTGCTGGGTAGCTTTTGTTACCTTGGAAACAGTGAGGAAGATTGCTAGAGGTTTCCTTTGTTTCCACTGTTTATGCTAAACACCATTACTAGTATAGCAACATAGGTAGAACAATGAGGCAGCCCCAGAGTTTTTTATGCAAGTTAATTTGTGGATTCATATTTGTGTTCCTGCAAACAAAGTCTAAACTGGCTGCTGTTGGGTCATTTTATATATTTCTGTGCACTGGTAACTGGTACGTAGTTATTGGATGTCAAATACCTGTTGTCACAGCAACACACCATGATGTTGTAATCATAACAGAAGGATTGTGGTAGGTTCTGTTGGTCTTGTTGTTATGGTTGATATGTTTCCCTATTTCAGTGGTTCCCAAATTCTTTCTGCAGGGCCCCCTTTTCATCAACAACAATGTCAAGCCCCCCCATCTCCCTACCACCACCATGTGCACCCCAATGACACATGACATTTCTTCATGACACATATGAGACACATATTTGGCGAGACAAATGCTTCTATTTACCACAGTCGAGTTTATGTCATTAACAGGCTTTATGTGTTCAGGATGAGAAGTCCCCAAGTGGTGTTGTAAATTGTTTGGCTTCATCTTGTCAGATGCTAATATTTTGAGACATACTACACACTGTGGTCTCTCTTCATTACCCATTGTTGACCATTACTATAATCATTACATGACCATTACCTGGTCAAGATCAGGGCAAGATATGCCTTGCCATATTTTCTTGTCTCTTTTGTGTGTTTGTTTTTGCAATGTCTGTTGTTGATTCATCATTTCATGGGTACTTTCAGAAATGTTTCCATGTTTTCTTTAGCTTAGGAGTGCTACCCCCACCATGCACACACACACACACACACACACACACACACACACACACACACACACACACACACACACACACCCCACGGGCCAGGCCCCCCAGTTTGAGAACCACTGCCCTATTTAATGGGCATTATGATCTGTGGGGAGCTGTGTGTGAGAGAGAGAGAGGGAGAGAGAGAGAGAAAGAGAGAAAAAACTCCAATCAAAAACACTCCCTACCCCTCCACAGATTTATTGTAGCCCTTTGATAGGAAAACAAATGAGTATATGATGCGAATATGGCATGGAGACATTAAATGGGTAAAGGTTGTAAATCAGACACTGATTAAATATGTCTGGGCCAGAGCTGTCCTTTTGCTTTGAGTGCAAAACTGACCTGATTTGGGCGATTTTCTTGACAGGTCTCTGTATCACCCGAGGTGTAACTGCACACTGGTACATTTTATGCCATTAAAGCTATCCGTGTCTATTACACTTCAAAAGAACAGTATCTTCAATAGCACTTCTCTGACTTGGGGGAGGTTTTCAACCATAAATGCATCGTGTCTTGTTGGCTGCATCATGTTGAGATGAGAGGACATTGAAGTTACTTTGCTCTTTACAAAAATATGCTGTGTCCTTTTTTATCTCTGGCTGAGTTTTCTGTTTTGTAAAACACAAATTCAAATAAAAAGAAAAAGCCCTGCACACTTTGCTCTTTTCTCTCTTGCAGCATTTCATCAGGCGAATGCTTTGTCTTCTTTTAGAGAAGTCAAACCTGTCAAGATTGGTTTCAAACTAAATATGTTTTCTCCTATTTCCTCCATCATCTGAGCCCCGGTAGGAAAAAGGTCACCACACTGTCATATCTCAGGTCCCTCTTTAATCAAGTAGATGTAGACAGAAAAATAAATCTTTTAATGAATTGTTAAAGCTTATATTTCAAAAGTATGTTTTGCTGTTATTAGTAGATTTCAGAGTAAGAACCCAAAGTTATTTGTTGTGAATTTCTAGACTACATATTTCTTTTCCTTCCCTTTTGTATTTGTGGTTGTTTTTATCTTTAATATCTCCTACTGTTTTGCAAATTCAATTCATAGACGAAAAAACTGTGTTTTGCTCTATATCTATTTCTAAATATTATGAAGACATGTTTTATACCGAGCTCGTCTGGTGACATGGGCAGAAAAAAAATTTACTTGTTCCAAGTAGGAATGACATCGACCAAAACTACAAACTTAATGCTGGGTGTAGTCTTAAAAACTTAGAGATTGAGCAACACCATTCAACAGCTGCTTTGCAGTGATATTGTTGAGAAACTACAAATCTCCCCCCAAAAATCTCCCTACACTATGGTAGCAATGGGAGGAAATGAGTCCCACTCAAAACCCCAAAACACCATATATCAAGAAGGTCCGTTACAATGTTATCCTGCAATCTGTTGTTATTCATCACAACAGATTTATCACAGATAAATCAGAATGACTTCTCACAACAGGATACTTCAGTAAGAGACACTTCATTCAGGTGTTCAAAGCAAACAGTTTTTATACAAAAACAATAGGCAATGCAGACATGGGGCCAGTTGTTGATGCATTAGCAATGCATGGCCACAAGTACATTTTTTGCAATATCACTAGATCACAAAGAGTTGTAACGCTTCAATAGATTTTGGGGGACTTTGAGAACAGATGGTGCCAAAGTGCCAAAATAGCCTGAACTGTCTGCACTAAAACCTCTGCATCACTTTATCAGAGATGGCCTTTGCAGAGATAATCTTCACATGTTGTACTATGATTTGATCAAGGTTTATCAAAGCAGCTGTATCACTCCAAAGATATATTAATATTCATCATGGAAGTGTCTGTTTTTTATGTTATTCTTCGCCAGTAATGTTCTTATTCATGCATTTTAACATATCTCACAAGTGTTTTTCTTTACTATGATTCCAAGAGCATTCAAATAGACTTTGTTTTTGTTGAGATATTCTCAGTTCTTTACAAGTATTCATTATTTTTGGACAGAAGTCTAAAAACAGGCATAGGGCTCAAAGGGTTAAAGCATTTTTTTTACTTAAATGAAAGCAGGTTTACTGCAGTTGCATGGAGTACATTGAACTTTAAAGTTTGAACAGCATACATTGTAACTTTAAGATGTGTTTATGACACACAGCTAAAGCAACCTTTTCAAATTATTTCAAGTAAATCCAAATAAGGAGAAATATTGATAAACATCAGCATCCAGAAATATTGACTGCACATGGACTGAATTCTGAATATTGTTGTATTCAAGAAAACCAAGAGAAACAGAAGGGGAAAAAAGTTAATATTAATGATGTTAGTTGTAGAGGCCTTGTGCATAATTTGAGTATATGCGGGGGCTCACAAAGCCAAAAACAGCTGTTTATGATAATACACAAACAGAACAGATCCATAGATTAGAGAACAAATGGACAAGAAATGTACATTCAGACAGGGGCATATCTTCATAGCATCACTCAATTAAATATTACTTTGTTGTAGCCTCCTTCTTGTCCAGAATCAGTTCATAGATGCTGCCTCTGTCTAACAACACTGAATGTGATGTGGCTTTCTATCTGAAACATCTTTGCTCACTGTTTGGACATCAGCAAAGCCTGGGAGCCACTTTGCCCCCAAGTTGGAGGGATCACATGGTCCAATGTACATTTGAACTATATAGAATACTCAAAGCAAAATTAACAAGACACAGACAGTGGAGAAGTTTAGCAAAGCTGCATAGGTATGTATGATTCTTAAATGCATTTACAGAAAATCTTTGATGCTGTAATTTATTTAATTACTATGAAAGAATATTTGTATTTCTTAAGATGACAACGTTTTTCAGTTTTTGTTCAAAACTGAAGCGTCTTTGCTGCAGTTTCATCATTGAGGTGATAAAACCCTTGCATTATGGCATCAAATGTCTTATTAAAGTTGCCATATTTAGTGTGTTTTCACTTGCCCCGATCACAGTTGTTTTGTGTCTATAACCTATCTGTCACAGATAAAACTGCCTTTACTGAAATGCACACTGACCTTTTGGCAAAGGTTGCTGTTGGAACTGTAATCTTTTCCTGCGCTGGCTTGTAATCCTTCGGTGAAGCCAGGTGTTGTCCTTTTATAACTCAGTGATGCTTGTGAGTGTGTTTGAGGGGCAGCTACATGACACCAGTAAATGCTTATTGTATACCAGCTTGTTTATTATTCACACCATAATTAGAATCACACTGTAGTCTGCCTCCATGAGTATAATATACGGCTTGACCTTGTTTTATTTTTCTTTCTTACACTATTCACATTGCCAGGCATTATCGTATGTTATGGAGCTATTCCTGTCAAGTACAGACACCATTAAAATATGTGAACGTTCAGGAAGACAGCATCTACTCTAATTAGACCATTCTGCATGCACGCTGTGTGTTTTCTGCTGTTCACCATTACAGTAGATTTAAGATGCAAATTGAATCCAACAAAGAGTCACCTAACAAACCTTTTAATGCAAGCTTTGATTGCACTGGAGCTGTCAGAAAAAGTGATTTGAAGGCTTCTCTGTCTGCATTAAATCACCATAATGAAGCAAGACAAAAATGCCATATTCATTAGCACACATGTTCCCATTTTTAATCTTTTAATATCAAAGCTCATTATGTTGAGTCTCGTATGGATGAGGGAGATTATTCACAAGACAAACTGACATATTTTCTTCTATTACAGGACATTACATCGGTTGTTTACTTCAAATGAGATGGGAGGTTGTTTGGAACAGTAAGCTACGTATGTATGAGTTCTTGGTGCAACAAAATTTGAAACTTGTCACTGTTCTCTATTACAGTGTAAACTGTACAGTCTCAAATGCCACATCTTACTTGTTGCAGGTTCCAAAGACGCACAACCTTATAGAGAATAAGTGGGTTTAGATGCATGGGAGGACCTAACATTTGAAATTATCTGGAAAATGCCTTATTTCATGACTTCAGTATGATTAACTGAATAGTGAAGATCTATAATGAGTATCTAAAACAGGATAAATACTAGAATAAACTTCAAATAGACACAACTAGTGCAATTGTTTTTTTTGTGACATTCATCCACTGTTTGTCATTGGGATGTTTTTTTCCTTTAGGCCCAGAATTAGAGATTTTTAACAAGTGTTAAACACTTTGAAAGAGGTTTGAGAGGGTGTATTTGATTGCAAAAGTGCATAGAGCCCCTTCCAAACCTCTCAGCATATTTCTTTCTTTTTAGAACTGCTAAACAATCTTTTCAGTAGTTGCTCAAAATGCTGTAAAGTTATTTTCCTGTAATTATTTTCATGACTACACATTTGCACACTCAAAGAGAGCTTTGTTTCAGCACATGAATGAACATCTAAGATTTCCAAATAGTTCCTTAAACTTGCATAAAATAGTCATGATCAGAGAATATTTCTAAATGATTTCCTTGGATTTATTCCTGTTTCCATTGTTCTGTTGCTGTCACCTACTGTATATGGATTCCCTCCATACTACTAAGCTGGTTGCTCACATTTATGGGAGAATATCCATCCATCCATTTTCTGTACCGCTTAATCCATGCAGGGTCGCGGGTGGGCTGGAGCCTATTCCAGCAAGTATCA
>JAOXYM010000007.1:9869484-9880363 GCA_028567055.1 Leptatherina wallacei | reverse complement strand
TGGGTGCTAAAATAGCATATAATTGCCTAAAGCTGACTTTGACAGGCTTGGAAAAGCATGATATAGCTCCTTTAATACTAAAAAGAAAAAGTTGCACAATAATGAAATGAAAAAAAAGCTTTATTTCTCCCACAGAAAAATTACAATAGGTACTTTCTAAGAAAATAGTTACTTGTATAATGCTGTAGCTCAGTTACTGACTTGGGAGTCAGTTTATTTTTGGGAGAAGTAACTAGTTACTATAATTAATTTCTAATTTTAAATGGAACATGCCTTACACTGGCTAGCAGGGATGAATCCGCGAAAGAGTTGACTCTTGATTCACGAGTTAGTAAGTGAGGAGAAAAAGGAAAGCAGCACATGTGTGAACAGAGAGGAACATTTTGTACCATAACACACTTTTGCACTGCAAACACTACAGATGATCATGTTGATGACCTGGCGATTTTACAAGCAGAGTCTGGAGTGAATGTTGCAAACACTTGTGTTCTCACATGCTACCACTCTGGTACATCTCTGGAACATTTCAACCCTCAGTGCATGTGTGAAAGTCGCTGTAGATAGTTCTGTTCAGTGCTACAGAGCAAAGTAGCTTGTCCTGCAGTGTTACATTATCATCATATTCATGACATTAAAACAAGCATTACTGTGAGTGTGAGGCTGTGCATGTGTCTACCTCTCACATAATTAGCAAATCATTCATGCATTTGCAAATAAAATGAAAAAATTCTAAACATTTTGCCATCATTATCCAGCCCCTTCTTTCTTGCCTTCATCCAGTATTTATCAAAAATCAATAACGTCTTGTGCATCTTCACTTTCTTATAGTCTTATATGAAATAATGTGACTTGTAGAACTTTGACTGTGGTTACCTTCATTCCTCCTGAATGCCATTTCCACTCATGGAAAAGGTGACACAATGAGCAGCCCCAGGTATCTTTTTTCACTCTCTTGAATGGTGGGGCTTGAGGGTGTCAGTGTACGAGTGTGTAGGGGGAGATGGGGGTGCAATATCCCCAGGGGAGGGCAGCACAAATCCAAGGGAACAAAACACATCCATATTTGGCAGGGCTTTTGTCTCCCCTGACAGCTGAGGGTACCGAGGGGGACCTGCAATAATGAATTGGATTAAATGTGTGTAAGAAAGCATTACTTCTCAAAGGCCAGAAAGGTGGGGTGGGGGGTGTTAACGTGTGTGTGTGTGTGTGTGTGTGGGAGGGGGTGCTGGGTTATAGGAGGCATGCTAATGTATGTACAGGTTCAAACACCATGCTACGTCAAAACACAGTTTTAAAAAGCTGGCTCTGTGGAGGGAGATATTAAAAAACTACTTCCCTCTATGATCGTTTAATGGGCTTTCTGGAAAACAATTGCTTTCTAAACGCTGTCAGTTCTTCCTTTGTTGTTTCTTGTAGAAGAACATGCAAGAAAAAAGTAAATACCCTCCCTAATGACAAAAGATGAGCATGGCACTGCAGTTAATCACATATATATGAGCCGTGCGATTCACCAGTCACACACAGTCCTCTAAGCTGATTAAAACACCTGATACCATACAATATACGGCAGAGCTAATTTAATCGGCCATCTTGCTCATTCTATATTCCATTACGCTACTCTCTTTCAACATGACCTTAAACCTCAGTGGATTCCTTTTATAGCTGCACTTTAATGTATAAATCTCCTGATGAGAGAACAGCGGTGACTTTGATTTGCATTTTATTGAGCTTTAGATTGCGCTGCGATAATGATGAGATGTGGGGGCAGTGTTAATGCTGACCACCACTGTGCACCCTCTTTGTTTTCGCTGCAGAGTCTCTTACTGGATCTGTTGCTTTTAATAACTTTCATATAGCATGGTAAAAGACAAAGGGAGGGCGACCTCGCTGTGCGCAGCTGACAAGGAACGAACACAAAGAAATGAATAACATCATACCCAAGAGTGTGTGATGACACTTCTGCATGTGATACTGACTCCGTAAAACAGAAGAAGCTGTTTTTGCACACTGACACAGATATAACAGTAGGAAAAAAGAAATCTATTCCTGAATTCTAATAAGTGGCTAATATGCAGAGCTCTGGATGGATTAAAGTTACTGATTTTGCTATTTCTTTTTTTCTTGTTAATAATCTAACCGAGACATGCGTTTGTAAGTCATTAGAAGAAATTTGGGTTAGAGTTAGAATTGTAATGTGGCTGCCTAATCCAAGGAGCTAATGTGAGGCAGAATCCTTTGTGTCAAATAGGCTGGATGTTGACAGTTTTATGTTTTTATATCCATGTCTGGCCTGAAATTTTATCCGTCACAAGTTTTCAATGGTTAAACATCAAAAGACCTCTGAACATTGTTAAGAGATCAACAGCATGGTAAAGTTGACTCTTAGAGTTATAAAGTCTTTTAGTGTAAAAAGAAAAATAAGCTTTGAAAAATACACACTGTGTTTATTTGTTGACTAACATCAGAACATTGAGCTCTGCCATAATCATATAACCATAAAACAGATGAATGTTTCCTGTTATGAATCATTGTGTTTTGTGGAAGCTGTTTCTCATAATGTCCGAAAATTGAATGGCAGCTAACAGCCTCTTGCACAGGGAGGAAACAACTGCTGAGTTACAACATATATGACTGACCCTATTGTACAAAAATACTTGTACATTTTAATGCTATCCAACACTTTGTCTGTCAAATGCCATATATTTTTAATGCCAGCATACATAAAAATGATTTCTTCAGTTGCCAGAAATTCTGATATTCTGCACACAGACAGAGCATCTAAAAACAAAAACCCAAATTTAATATAAAGCACATGATGTTCAGTCATGTGTACAGTCGAGACCTCTCGGGATAGAAGCCATAAACATTTTCATTTAATTTATTTAAGCTATTCAAATAAAAACAGACTAAGCAAAACAAGAGGTTGCATTCTTGTTATTTAAAGACAGACTTTGATGCAGGGCTGAGACTGCTGTTAAAACAACAGAGATACATCACAAACAGTAGATGATCTTGAGAATGCCAACAGCACAGATTAGTTTTCATCCATTATTTATTTCATTTCACATTTTAGTTTGTTGGCAGCTCAGACTCAGTTGTCTTAGACTTGAAGTTTCATTAAAAAAAACAAAAAAAAAACAGTTTTTACCATTTCAGCTGCTACTGAGTTCCCTGAACACTCCCAAGCCAGGAAGCTGGTTTTGTTATGATAACTGGTATTAGCAGCACCAAAACTGCATATTAAACAGTGTTATTTTCCACAAATTATAGTTACTCCACACAGTTATTTTCATTTATCTTTGTGAGACTATGATGGGATACCTAAGAGATGACTCTCTTTAGTCCTTTATGTCAACTATTATAAAAAACAGAAATATTTCTGACATTAAAGACAAGGATCAAATGTATTGCTCTGTTCGCATAAAAACTCCCATGAAACAAAGAATGTGTATGCAACAACCGAAGTTATCATTGATATTAAATCACAACATGCACAACAGTACAACCACCTCTTCTCATCTGCACACGTACTCCGGTTATATGACTCACCGGTTTGTGACAGAAAACACCTTTTTTCTCAAGTGCAGCTGGAGTAAGACCAGGAAGTGAGCACTGAAGGACTCCCTTGATATGCTGAAGCTACACTAGAACCGCGTGATCCGTCTTTGAGGCTGTAGCACTTTTCAGAGCCCTGATGGGAGCACCTGTCCATTGTGAATTGTAAAGGTCATACCAGTTTTACATTTTCCCCCTCTCTTCCTTCCTCGGTTTCCCTCCTGCAACAGAGAAAAGAACATGAGCTGATGGTCTGTTGAGAATATTGTGTTCTATCTCTAGGCTCCTATGGCTCATTTCCAAAGCTGCCCTTGGAAATACGTTAAAAGGCAGCTCACAGCATGGTAAAACACACAACGCGCTCTTATTGATGCCCTTGGTGCCTCTCAATATTCAGGCCATAGATAATGGCATTCACAGCACAGTTGGTACTGACTTCCGTGTGCATCTTTTAAGTGGGTACACCGCTTCATACTGCGCTTTGTGTTATGCTTGCTTGGTAAACAAGGAGAGCTGCACTGACAATGAAGAAAATATGAATCATATCTGGGCACCGGCAACCCCAGGGAGGATGAGCCTGTGTCTTTCTTAAGCAATCTCATGATGTATTTTTCAACAGCAGCAGCAGCAGCAGCACGGGGACACACGGGACACAGCTCTAATAGACTGAAGTTGTCTCGCCACAGATAACGAACTCCACTCACCCCTTGCTGCATCACAGCGGAGGATATCTTCCCTCTATGTTGACTGTCAGGTGAAGAGATCATTTACAGTGAGAGAGAGGAAAACAGATTGTGTCACGTCTGGGAGACAGTGTTGCACTGTGGTGAAATCTGCTTCCCGGTTTTGTTTGTTTCCATTTATCTGGATCAAATAAGCTGTAAGCAAAAAAAGTATGGAGTGAAAATGGAGAATGGATGGTTGAATCCTTTGGGATATGCTGTTGATGTGATCTGTGCTTATTTCTAGCTTCAGCAGGTGGGTGACTACATGGATTCAATCAAGTTAACTTGAATATAAAACTGTAGCTTTGTGCCATTTTATGGAGAATTATATCTGAACAAAGCTGGGTTCCATGACTGTATATACCATTAAAAAGCAGAAATGTGTCTCTTTTGTCCTTCAAAGTGAAATTTGAGGAAACAGAATGTAACCTGTATTGTTTATCTTTATTTACAAGTTTGTCAGCAGGATTTTATTCTCATGACCTGGTTGGGAGGATCGTTGTGGTAGGGAGATAGTTACAGCTGCACTTAATTCAATTTCCGATATGGGTAGGAAAAACTTCTCCTTGACTTGTATTTTCAATGACCTGCATTCTACCTGATCCTCTTAATGTATGTAAAATGTCGGTTATGTCTGTATATGGGACAGGTTTCAGTTTCGTTGAGTCTTCGGGCCCACTGACAATAAAGCTCTTTCAATTCAATTCAATTTCTTTCAACTAGTCACAGTAAAGTCAGGCAGTTTTAAAACCTACATGCAACTATGCTGCTAAATGTGAGATGTGGCTGTTTTTGTGGGAAAACATGCAAAAACTTCCCTTTGTGACTGCAACTGCGGTATATATTGTTTCCATCTTAACTTCCATGCAAAAACTGGACAAGCAAAGAAGATGATGAAAATTTCTCCCATCTTTCGTCACAAAAAACTATATTTCCCAAAAATTTGAAAATTCTGAGTCAAGCCAATAATTTTTTCATAATTATCTTGGCTCATCTTTTCCACTCTGGAGATTTTCATGTTCTGTGATATAAAAAAATAAAAAGCACAGAAAAACCCAGAATATTGTTATTCCAACCTTAGTGATTTTATACTATACAGTCAGTGCACAAATCTCTTTAATTACCTACCTGTTACATCTGTGAGGCAACAAGCCTTGAAAGTATACCCTTAAAAGAAAGCACTTTGTATAACAGCTTTTTAATTACACTCAAAATGACAAAGTGAGGAAGCACACATAATCTTTCTGAGGGTGGAAAAGGTGTTGAAAATAAGTTTAAAAACAGCCTGTGGGAGACTAATGGGGAATAAATGCCAAAATGTATCTTAATAGTCACTGGCAGTGACAGTATGAAAATATGAGTATATATGTCTTCATGGCAAACCATGATGTTGTTGCATCAAAATGTATTCAAGCAGTCCACATGGGGAAACTAACTCAGCTAAACAGGAAGACTGTCAGGTCTAATAACTGTCAGGAATAACAGGTGTTTATTAACTTAATGTCCACATGTATCATTTAAATCTCTGAACAAAGAAATTATGGCATTTTTATTTGAAAGGGTCTTCAGCTGTTAAAACATTGGTTCTGCCTCTGCATCAACACAAACCTAACTTCTTGAGTGTTGGGTAGTCTAAAAGAAGGACATGAAATCACAAGACATGGTTTTATGACAGCAGATTGCACTTACTATGAGTCATTGTCCATGCAGGCAGCCAGACTACAAACAGAATAGAATCAGTCTGGAGGAAAGAATGGCTCCACTGGGACTGAGGGATAATCACACACATGCATACATATGAATGCTTGATCACACTCAGGGTACTTGTTGAGGGAGTTGAGCTTTGATCTGATTTAGTAGCAACATGAAACTGCTGGGTTTTAAAATATGAAAGAGGGGATGCATAATAGAAGAATATCATTCTTTCAGATGAAAGAACTGTATTAAATGATTATGTCTCTCATTAAGGTTTTAGTTATAAGGATTTTAATAAAAACCAAGATGTTTTATTTATACATCACCTTGCAAAAGACCCACAAGTCTGTTGACAGTTGTTGAACGTTCATGACTTGATACTTTATAATGAAAATTTTGTTGATTTTGACCAAAAACAAAGGAGAGAGGGCATAAAGTCTGTCTATGTAACCCAAACTTAATGCACACGCTGACATTATTGAATATGCACTAAATAATCATATGTTCAACTCAAGATTTCGGTCTGCTCTTTGGGTCCGCCTTCTTGCGAATGTATGGTGCTAAGAGGGGGGCTGAGCGTGGGGACAGATGATGGACATTGGACACCCATCAAACTCTGAGCTGTCTGAGGCTAAGAGCTAACCGAGCGAAACCGGAGCTAATAGGAGTTAACCAAGTAACGGAGGTAGGCAGGCTAAAGCTAAGTTGTACTGGTGGCCCGGCTAAAAACTGTGGTTGTGCTACTCTCTGCCTCCCTGATGCTGGATATCTGACACCTGTCAATCAAAAGGACACGCCCCGAATTATGAAGAATTTCGAGATTAAATAACATATGGATGAGTTATAAAGAATCCACTCCCCCACAGCTGTCATGAAGGTAAACTTGACCTATTAAACTTAAAATGTTTTTTTTGTACCAGGCTGTAAACATGTTTATTTTTCTTCTGCTATGAAATTGGCCTTTTTTACATGGGAGTCTATGGGGATTGACTCATGGCGATTGACCCAGCCCCTGTGGATGAGGGCTGAACTGCAATTTTTGGCGCTTCCGCAGGCTTCACTTTTAACTACCGGGAGCCGCCGCTTGATGTCGCTGTAAGTTTAAGTTTCATTTTCTATTCCCGGACCCTGCTGGTTTGAGTCGCCTTCTCATGCATTATTTGGAGAACTTAGTTGATAAAATTCCTCAATCTTGTGCAGAAAACCATCTTGCGGTACTTCAAAGCTAAACTGTCCGTGTAAAAGATCCACTCTGTGTCTGTTTTTGCTTTGGAGCCACAACCTGCTTCACTTCCCGAAATTATGCCAATGGTGCATGCGTTAACTGCTCGTTAAAAAAATGAATGCCAAACAGGTCTGAACTTATTCTTTATTTTGCTTGTGCTATGTTGCATGTTATGCAATTTGTGATCCTGATACACATTCATACAAACTTTCATAGACTCGTGGCAACTAATGTTCCAAATATTCAATATAATTTTATCACAGTCAACAAATTAACAACATTGGGTAAGGGTCAGATTCAGTTTGAAGAGTTGTCTCTCTCTCTCCCATAATTGTTCATCACATCAAATCTCCTAAAAAAACAGTAAAAAACAAAAACCCCACCTCAAGCAATTTTTTTTCTTGCAAGTTGCTGCACATTTTCTTTATTTCGGTCACTTTTTCTTTTTCACATCTTCTCAAAAGAAATCAGAAATGCCAACTGAAACCCAGTTATAGTAACATAGTCAGTAAATAATATGGGTGTCTAAAATGACCTCCAAATTTAAAATTGATAACGACTGTTTTGTGGTTTTTTTGGTTTTGGTTTAAAAAGAGAAAGATGACATCAGGCTTCATCAAGGTTAAATTGCTTCTTGTTGGCAATTTCCAGATTCAGGTCATCAAGATTTGTCTTGCCTATAGAGACTCATCAGAAAAGGAAGAAGAAGTTTCTGTATAAACCTTAACCAGAAGTGTCTTATATTGAGAAACCTCATTTCAGCTGTAATGATTAGGAGTCAAAATATGTCATACAGAAAACACAAAGAACAATTATAGATATACTAACCTAAAGGGTGGATTAACAAAGTGGTGCTCGCTAATTACACAATAAGGCTTTATAATAAAGAAAATGTCACAAAAACATAACTGAACTAAAAGACTGTTAAATGTTGTTTAGCAGAATTGGCATCCATTGCACACTAAACATTAGACAAAATGTGTTGTGCATCCCATGAATGCACAAAGGGAGACTAAATGATGTGTTTGTACCAACAATGTTGGTTATTAAGATCCTTAAATTGGCCATAACATTGTTTTGCTCAAGGGGGCCAATTTAAAGATCTTATCCTTCTGCCTTTCTCAGTCAGTCATGCAACTCTGTGAAGGTGACCTACTGAAAATACTCTTTAAAAAAAAGAAAAAGAAAATAAATAATGGGTAGGCCATCAAATTACAACAATGCAAAAAATTAATTCACAACTAATTTATCCAGAACATATTGTGCTAGAATATGCTGATGAGAGTACATCTACACATTTATGATCCATGCTTAGCTACGGGGGTAAGCAGGTTCACATTTAAAGATTCATGGTGAGTGACATTAGCTAAATAGCTGCTGCCTAAATCTGGATCTCCCTGGCTGATTTGTTGACTGCGGTATCATTTAAATATTTATCATATGCATATTGGACCCTCAAGGGCAGCATTTGAAATTACAGCAGTCAGTCCGTTAATTGCCAAAAATGCCACACAAGCTTTGTGATCTGGACATTCCATTTTATTATTAATGAGCCAGAGAGTGCAGTTTGACATTAACGTTGGGCCTCCAGATGCAAATGAGTTTCTGTACAAGAGTCCACAAATGAAAGCATTGATATCTTTATTTGTGCTGAAAGATAGCTGCCGTTCATAGAATAACAAATTTTCATTTTGTTTTTTTGTCTGTCTAATGCTTTCTTTAATTTTTTTTCAAGAAATCTAATAATAGCCTACTTCAAATGTGAGTGCAGCTTTTAGTCATAGTTTATTCTTACCCTACTTCCCTTCTTCAATCTCAAAAGAAAACAAATCCTGTCTACATAGTGGTGTTGAGAAAATATAATCTCTATCCATGTGGAAAGGTAAAAAGAAACTAGAGCACAAAGTTCAACAGTGATAGATACAGCACACAGGGTCCAAGAGATGCATATTTGCCTTTTTATTTTCCAAAGCACTTGTCTTTACAATCCAAAGACATTTGCTTTCATTTTCTGAGGGCACCGACAAGGGATCTCATTAAAATGGTCTTCCTTTCAATGGGCAAACAAAGAAGCACGCTCAAATAGACCAGCTAGATTTTTCTTATATTCTTTAATACTAACCATTGGATTCTCAAAGTTGTCCCACCAACCAGAGATCCAATCAGGGAGGCTTCCCTATACCCCAAATTGACCCCTCGATTTGTTCACGCCAGCAAAGACTATCTCTCGTTAAGCTTAAGGGAATAATCAACCTCTGCTGATCAGCTGGTGAATTGTAGAAATGGCATCTGAAGTGGAATACAAAGAAGTCACTCAACATTCAATATTTTCACTTTTCAGTGGTCAAAAACTGCATCAGTATGTGGGATGATTAACCACAATGCATAGAATAAGATGCTTTAAAAAAAAAAAACATTGCTGTGGACAGGACTGAAGAAGAAACAGGGTGTTACTTTAGATTGTAAAAATAAATGCTTTAATATTACATAGATCTCCTGAAAACGTCTGCCCAGTTCAAGAAAAGCAGAACATGGTGAATATTACCAAAATCTGAAGCTCATAAATCTACAAAATGCTGCCTGTGTACTAACACAAACATTTCCTTCACCTTAATGATGAGGTTTACCACTAATGACTTACAAACACGTCTCTCACAGTTAAAAGCACAAGGTGTATTATTTTTCTCCTGTTCAACGTTTAACAGACAACTTGTCTGAGTCCCACTCCCCCTTCTCAAATTCAGACATCTGAGGACATCCTGATCCATTCAGACTTGCACTGTGTCTAATTTCTACATGCAAGTAATGTCCAAAATGATGAAACATAACATGGACATGCAGGGCTTTCAAGGTCTCTAATGGGCTTTCCATATGTTGTTAGCTCCTGCCACCTGAAATCCATCAAGCCATCTAAACAGGCACAAGGCCGTTCATTCCATAAACATCTGCTATTAAAGTTTAGGCTGCAGAGGGATGGATTAAAGTCTCCTAGGGTTTCTGACGAGATAACTTGTAAAAGCTTGGCTGAGGGTCAAAGGTAGCAGATATCAGATGAGGTGCATTCCTCCAGTCCTGTAAAGACATATAAATCACCTGGAAAGCTTCTGCTGCACATTTGTATCTGTCCGTCTCTCAGCCTTTTTAAACTTTTCTTTTGCAAGCCTGAGAGATTCGCACAGATAAATCCTCCAGTGTAACTCCCTGAACTTTGCAGCTTACTGAAGGGAGGAAATGAGGACAGGAGAGCTGCTGACATAGTGACATTGATAAAGCACTCCACTAAGGCCTTGGACCACTACAATTTAGGAGAGATTGATTATCCAATTAACATCTGGCATGGTGGGGAGCTTCACATGTTGGGAGCTACACTAACAAGATGCAACTATCCAGTTGTGCTTACATGAAAGATACATATTTGCATAGAGTGCTGAGGAAATATAGATATTTTATGATTAAATTTAAATTTTGTATCATGACAGGGCTTAAGTAAGATATTCAACTCTGGAAAGTCTTCATGCAAATATTCATCGTGTTAAGGGCTCTGAACTGGTGAATAAATTTTTCAGAACAACATCATGCAATTCATTGCTTATGGTTAGTAACAATTAATTTAGAGTCCCTCATATACAATGCACTAGGAAACCAAAGTCCTCAAGCTAATTTCAGACTAATGTATTTG
>JAOXYM010000007.1:9849096-9867612 GCA_028567055.1 Leptatherina wallacei | reverse complement strand
GTTTTTAGCCGGCTAACAGCGCGCCTTAGCTTTAGCCCGCCTACCTCCGTTAGCTGGTTAGCTCCCATTAGCTCCGGGTTAGCTTTGTTAGCTCGTAGCTCAGAGTTTAAAGGGTGTCAATCATCCCTCCCCACGCTCAAAG
Source organism: Leptatherina wallacei (assembly GCA_028567055.1). Classification (NCBI taxonomy): domain Eukaryota; kingdom Metazoa; phylum Chordata; class Actinopteri; order Atheriniformes; family Atherinidae; genus Leptatherina; species Leptatherina wallacei. The sequence goes on along the minus strand of JAOXYM010000007.1, from coordinate 9,867,470 downwards.
CCCCCCTCTCAGCGCCTCCTCGTTGCCCTTTTTTGGGTTTTCTGGGAAACTCTTAACATTGCTAAGATGGCGACGGTGGGAACCTCCCAATAAGCTTCTTTTCAGGTCTTCAGAAACCTACGAGTCACGTGGTTTTAAGCTTCGCCCATATATATAGGGGTTTTAACACTCCAGTACTGGTTTTATTTGAACGGCACCATTCCAGCAAAGCCAGTTATTTTCCTCAATCTTTCTAGCTGGTCTTTTTGCTCCAGAAGCAACGTTTCTGTGAGGGTTTAGTAACCGTGTTGCTCTGGTCTGTTGTCTCAACTAATGGTGTAAATCCAGACAGAAAAAGCTGTTAAATTTTATTGCTTCCACCTCCAAATCGAGGTCAGGAATAGGGATGTGCTGATATACGGTTTCAAGGTATACCGTGGTATGAAAAAGTCAAGGTATGAATACCATTACATTTTTCATAATACCGTCATACTCTGCCTGCAGTATGAACTGTGTTCAGTCTTATAAATCACAGGATGAATGGGCAAGTCAGGTGTACCTGGCGTTGTGAGTAGGTGCGGCAAGAGTGTATAGATGCATGCTGACTGCATGGCTAGATAACATGCTAGTCTCTTTAAAAACATTTCTTATAGCCTAACCGCAGAAAAATGGACAATTCCCATGTCAATCCAGCTAAATCATTAGCTTTTGAGCTAGCTTTATTATTGCTGCCAAATGTGATACTTTCTACTCATGTGTCTTTCTGTGTGTAGAGAGATTGGTGGGAAAAAGATAATATTGATACTTTGTTTTGATGTCTTGATGTCTTACACACTGACCACAGAAAGATGTTATAGTCATTTTTGTCAGATTTTTACCCATTTTAAAAAGCTATATTAATATCACAGTATACAGTGAAACTGTGATATTTTTGCTTAAGGTTATCATACCGTCAGATTTTCACACCGGCACATGCCTAGTCAGGAAGTGGAGGCGAGGTTATTACTCCTTGGTGAAGCAGCAGCTAGCTTCAGGGTTTTCTCCCTTCACTTTAGCCAGCAGTAATAAAGCAGACACAACACTCTGCTGTAACTAGAAGAGCTGTGTGGTGTTTTTAGATAAAGCTTGTAGCAAAACATTCAACGCTAAACAGGAAGTTTCTCACAGTTAACTTTCTCTTCTCTGTCGTCCTCTGCTTTCACACAGACCTACACTGTGCATAAAACCAACAGCTGAAGTGCTGTATGTATTTCTCACTCCCTCTTTAGCTTGACCTTAAAGGGGCCACACTGTTCTTTTAACAACGTTGTAAACAGCACTGTGTCTCTGCGCAATGTGACACAACTCATGCAGTCAGTTTTTTCTTTTTATCAATGTAATCTCGCGGGCCAGATATTATTGGCGGCGGGCCCACAGGCTGCCAGTTGTTGACCTGTTGCATCTCTTTCCTAAATCAGCCATAGTGCGCGTTAAAACGGCCTGTGTGTTGATATCCAGTTTCTGCCGTGTGACACAGTGCCAGTAAGGCAAATGCAGCTGTCTTTTGATGTTTAAAGCTCGAAAAAAAGTTGAAGTTAGGTTTCTCAGAGGCATGACGTTTTAAAGTTTTAAATTCATGCAGTATTGCTTTAACAAGCAGCTATAACATCTGTTGCTGATTAGTGATGGTAGAATTGTTTTAGGTTGAGGTTTTCTTTGGACATACAAGTCCCATGGGAGATTTTATTATTTCAAATGCGTTTTTCATTCCTTCACCTTCTAAAAATGATTTCAATATCATTACTTGTTCGTTGGTTTGGTTTGAAACAAAACATTGTGGTCAGGGTTGGTTTGAGTTAAATATAACCTTATGGAATCTTGCATGCTCCTTTTAAATCATAGGTGATCAATGGAGACAGTGATTGTGCTCTTTTGGTTCAGAAATGTTGATATATGTGTGTCCTTGCTTTGCAGAGAACTAAAATGTAATTATATTTCTGCCCACTGTGTTATGAATAGCTGGAAGTTACCACCAGTCATTTGCTAGTAAATTTGGCTGTGAATGATGATCAGCCTCTTTGGAAGGAGGCTAGCAGTCATCTGGAATAATCTCCATGTTGAAAAAAAAAATCACCTGTGGCTGGAGAAAAAATGAGTTATTTTTGTACTTTTGACCTACTTTCTTCCTTTTTTTTTACTTTTCTTCCTGATTCCTGATCTTGGTACATTTTGATCATTGTTCAAGAGGACTGATGTGCAGTTCCTTTGTTATGCACCACCTCTATACCTCCATCTCCATGTCACTTGAGACATGCTGCCACAGATTAAGCTAATTGTCTGCTCCTCCTCCCTCAGCTTGTTTTCCCCATTCCCAAATTTCAGCAGTGCCTCGATCAACCATCTGTCTTTTAATAAAATCCCAAAGGCTCCATAAGCCGTACAACCGTAGTGCAGAAGCTGTTAAATACAGTCATGCAGGTTTTACTTTCCCCTTATCGCTGGCTTTGTTAATCCCATATGCTTCTCACTCTGCAGCTCAGTTGCTTTTATTGTAATAAGTCTAAATCAATGAGTGTTGGGATTTCACTGAGGGGATGCAGTGGGGTGAAAAAGCCTGCATACGGTGTACCTGCAGACAAACTGAATCAGGTGTGACTATGTGGGCAAGCTGGGCCGTATGCTTCTGCTGCTTATCTCTGTGGTAATTTGATGCTATACTATAGTGCAGAGGCTCTAGCAAATGAACAGTGGGGGTACAAACACAATTCAGTGCTTTATCTTTAAACCAAAAATGCCCAACATGCCATTCAATTTATCACAAATAACTGTCATGATTCTCAACTCAAAAGTTTCATTACTGCCAGGCTACCTGAAGACATGTGTGACACAGCAAAATATGATGTGCTATAAACAAGATAAACATGCATTGACAAAGACCAAAACCCTTTTTGACCAAAAAGTTCTGTGTAGAAGTACCTCAATGAGACACAAGCTGAAACATGAGGTCCAGTGCAAACTCTGCCAAACAAAGCTAGCTTACATCTTGTGAGACTGTGCACTGTCATTTGAAAGGAAAGCCACTGGCAGGAGGTGGATTCACAGATCCAAGGTCAGAAGCTAGCTTGTCACCATAGTAAATCTGATATTACTGAGGGACATTATGGCAAATGAAAATTGTTCTATGTAAAACAAAAGATTCTTACCTGCTGAGAAATTCTTGAATTATTTCCAGTGATTATTGAAAAGTATTCTTACTTGAAATGCCCATTCTTTCTTACTGTATCCCATCTGTGACTTGAAAAATCATTGAATAAATACAATTAGTCTCAACTACATTAAGGGACAGACAATTGACATTGCTGTTGGCTGATAACCAATTCAATTCGTAGGTCATGGTGTATACAAACTCTGGTCAGTTGTGTAGCACTGAAGGTGATAATGCCTCCCAGGCTCCCAGATGTCAACAAATGCTAAACGTTCTAACTGTTCTGTTACCAACTTGGCTCATATTGGTAACAAAGCAGAGGAGTGCTCACAATGAAAGTATACATGCTCAATTAACTTTATTAGAAATGATGAAGTAAGCTAAAGTGGGGTATGGAAATGTGGAACATCAGTAGCGAAGTATCATGAGTGGTTGAGTGACATAATGTGTGTAATGTAGTAGAAAGATGCAAAAACAAACCTAAAGAAAAATGGTTACCATGTGGTGGTATGCTATAGCAGACTTTTATATGTGATCATAGTTAATGCTGCATTTCAATAAAGAATATCTGACTTTTAAAGTCAGAAAAGACAACTTGATCTTGCCCTGATTTTATGAATGATCCATATGTGCCCTTGAGGAAGAGTTAGCCTTCCCCTGCTGTAACTAATATCCCTGATTAGATTACCACAATAATGATTGTAATGGACTGTCATCACTTTGCTAATTACTTATGCCATTAATATACAATGGTGAGCTCTTACAATCAGGAGTAAGAGGCAGGCAGCAACTACTAATTGGATTTCTAAAATCCATCTCTGCTGTTTTTATTCCTCTAGAAGCACAAAAGATTGGATTCACCTCATCAAGTGAGACACATAACTCTCAACACAAACAAGATGAGGTAATGCAGAGGATTAATACAGTCATGCAGCTTAATCTCTACCAGAACAGCACATCAGGAAAAAAATGGAAATGTGAGCATGCAGAGGGAGTAGTAATATATAGTTTCGGGTCCAGTGGTCTGTTCTAGTTCTTGCTTTAAAGAGAATGCACACCAATAGTAGGCTACACCCTCTCCTCAACACAAGTGCCCAAAACATGATGTATGGTAAAGTAGGCTATAAGTGACATCATTTCACTACTTGCACAAGTGGAATGTAAGCTTAGTCCTGCAATTGAAAAACAGCCTATTTATTAGGAAGGTGCAAATCCAGCTTACAGTTGCATGTCACATGATGAGTTCAAAGGTTGACTTTGGTCAGGAGGTTTTGTTTCATGGGGCCCGTCCCCACTGACAGCCTTTTCATATCTGGACATGATATAGAGCCTTGACCTGTGGATGTTTCACTTCTGAGGAGTAAAGATAGCTTTTCCTTTTGAAATTCAGCAGACCAGCAAATGCAGGGGCCGTGAAACGGCTAACCCCTCTGTCTTGTGTTTCAGGTCAGAAGAAAAGAAGGCTCTAGGTAAAGTGTCATCAAAAGCAGCACAAAAGAATAAGAGATTACTGTGGCCCAAATAGGTCAAGCTTTCCTGACAGAAGTGGGAGTGTTGCAAATCCACAGGTGATTCAAGGTGATTTATTTGACTTTACATATGGCCTGAAGTACAAGAAAGGAGCTTACTGAAGGGAAAACAACTCAAAAGCCATTGAATGATTGGACTGGATTGTTATGAAATTAGGTAATGGGGCCCAGAATATGAAGTTACCTGACAATAGTGAATCTGTGATTTTCCCTTCAATGCCAACAACATTGTCAATTCTAAAAATAAAGAGAAATCTGGAGGCACTTTACATTGATAAAAACTCAACAGATTCTCTTTGAGAAAGCACTTGATAGGGAGGAAAATGAAAAGATAAAAGGAAGAAACCTCTGGCAAAACCAGACTCAAGGAGGACAATGATCTGTGTCAGTGGTCAGGGGATAATGGAAAGCCCCCCTGAAGCAATAGGCACAGTCTTGACCAAACAGGTTTGAACTCTTTCTGAGGGTTGTGTGGACTGGGTATAGCTCCCCAAAGTGAAAACCTACTTACAGGGTCTTTTTCTTTGGTTTTGTTTGCAGCACAAATACAAATGCTGAGGTGACATCAAATTGAACCAGCGGGAACCAGAGAAGAGAAAATCACGTAATTTCTTCAGCACATATACTGTAGGATTAACTCCATGCTTCACTACTGCTCCATTTCCCAACACTTTGTTTAGGTTCTTTTAGATCAATTAAGTCATGTTTAATTAATCAACAGCTCTTGTTTTTTTCCCCCCTAGTGACAGGTTCCTGTGCTATATATTTAATCACCATAATCTCATTTTGATGGTTCCCCTTGCGCTAGGGCAGCTTCTAAGCAGGAGATGAAAATGACCCAATAACAGTAGTGCTTTTTTTTTGTTTTTTTTGGATGACTATGAATATTTGGGGTGAAAAGATTTCTGTGGTCCAAAAGCACCAACTGGGGCTTTAGCAGCATAACTAAGAAATTGTTTCAGGGTAATTTCAGGCAGCACTAACATAAGCTAAATCAATTAAATTGAATATAAGATTTAGATTTAATGGGAAAATGTGTCAAAACTTTAGACTGGTACTATATGATAATGTATGATAAGTTTAAATCTTCTCATATATTTTGATATTTGACCAAAATTCCAACCAAAATAAAATTCCAAACCATTTAGCACTGAACAAGTTAATCTACTAAAGTATGATGACATGGTAAGAAGTCAGCTTTTATGTAGAGCCTCCCTAGTCTTGTTTTGTTCTACATGAGTCTTATTCCCCTTTCTCTGTGTGTGTGTGTGTGTGTGTGTGTGTGCATGGGGGGGGAGGGGGGAGAGAGAGAGACAGAGAGAAAGAGATTATGCTAACACTTGTATTTTGCTCATTACAACTTCCCACAGCCACTTGCAAAGCTTTAAACGTATAGGTGCAGCAATTTAAGTGGTTTGATAATACATTAATGGGTGTATTTTTCACCAGGTGAGGTTTATTTTCTGTAAAATCTACAAACAGAAGAATTATTTGAGTCTTTCCTAAGAAATGCACAGAGAATCAGCAGCAGATGATAGCCCCTTCTGCACTATGTACCCCAGTATTGTGAAATGTCAAAGCATTAAAAACATCTCTCCTTTTTGTGGTCCTCCTCTCTTCCATTCCCGGCACACTTGTAATCCAATATCTATTCCAGCATGGAAATGAGAAATAACAAGATTAGGGAACAATTTATATGAATCTTCTCATGTTCACTCACTGTGTTTATGCTCTCTCAGGAGGGAAGGGAGAAGGTGGTCTCCATGGAAACTGCAGCTGCCCAATGCAGGGTGTTTGCTGTCTGACAGTATGACGTGCTGCCTTTTGAGGTGGGTATTGAAGTTGGCATCTGGAGTGCCTACTTATAATTTCCATTGCAAAGAAAAGTGGAAAGCAGAAACAAGTTAATCACTGGAGACATTCTTTTTGCTCATCATGCACAGACTGAAGATATTTGCTCTTTGGTTGTACCCTCCTCTTTCAGTTACAAGCTTGTTTAGATACATAATACACCCAAAGCTATGTTTTACTGTACCTGCTGTCTTTTTTCATTAATGATAAAAACAACTCTGAGCTGAAATTGCAGTTGAAATGTTTGGTTTTACGATTTTAAAAGTGCTGTGGCAGTGTTATAAAATTGGATCTGCATTAATATATATATAAAAAAAACTGCATACATCTGTGCTTTTATTGAATACCTCCCTGGTTTTATTGTTTATAAATCATTTTGTGACCGTGTTTTGGAGAGTGCTACAGAAATAAAGTTTTTTATATAATTTAACAGGCAGATACAGCTGAGCCCTCAGGAAAATGTGCTGCTCCCTGCTCTGGGCAATATGAGCATCGGTCTTGAAACTACCTGTCGACATTGATCAGTCACGCGGCGGGTTTCTAAGATAGGACTTGCAGTTATTAGAGCAAGAGGCTGTTAGATGGAGAAAACTGTTGTCTGCTGCCTCGGACAGCTCAGGTAAACCCGGAGGAAAACTGCCTCCCAGAGCACATCCAGCCTTCGCCATCACTTCAATTTCAAGTGCTGGGGTGATGTATTGACTCTCACCAGTGGGTACTCTAAGAGAAATTGTATGGCCATTCACAGGCACAGCTGTGTGAACCAGGACATCAAATCATACCGTGGATGCATTTTTTTTTAAGAGGGCTGTAAGTAAGGTTTTTACTTCACAGAGATAAAATCAGTTGATAGGGTTGGTAATCAATATACAGCTGCTTCGATGTAGATTATATTGGGCTTTATGAGAGCGATCTTTTCAAAAATATATATATGATCCTACTTTCTTTTTATACCACTTAGGAAAGGAGGTTTTCCTGAAAGGCAAAGCTTTCAGCTGCAAAGAGCACAAAGCACATACAGCAACAGCAATATTGCATTTCCATTTTTCATACTGACATATCACCTTTTCACTAGACACTTGTGTTAGTTTCAAGCGTGCAATCAGCTCACCCCTCTCTGTTGTGAAGAAATGACTTTACAGCGTGAATCAATTACACAGCATAATAGCTTGAGGGTATGCAAGGAGTTCAGGGAGGTAATAAAATTGTTTTGAAATTGTCGAGCGCTGGAAATGTTCCATGGAGGTTATAGATTTAAAAATGCACTTTACATATAATTACTTTTTTTTTGCAGTATAGTTGACTTTACAGTTACTTCAAGTCATTCTGTGTGAATGCACTGATGTAAGCTGTTTGATGTGGTTGATTTTATCCGTGAAAATCAATTTAATTTGTTAAAATGGCCATTTTTTTCAGCTTTGTGGCCATTTAGATTTGTAAAAAACTCCCTCCTTGATAGACCATGTGTGTTTTAGCAATGTGTTTGGTGTGAGGTTGCCATGGGTGTGGTATTTGGTGAGGACTGTAGGCACATTTCTATACTTATAAACATAATCCTGATCAAACAAATCTGAATACATTCATATACTTTGCACATAAACTGTTAATCTCAGTCACTGCTAGAATTCCTTCCTGCAAAATGTATGATTGGAAATAGGATTGACTGCTGTTTCTTTGGACATTATGGTAAAAAATAAGACATAAAACGAAAAGCATTGCGTTTGTGCTGATGGACACATTTTGTGTGTGTTTTTTCCATGACACCAATGTTGGTCGATAATATTGGTAGACTGATACTTAGACATCTCTACTTTTAAACAAATTCGACAATTAGTTGTTTTATATTACATAATACATAATACGTAAAACATGGTCTTACATTTCTTTCTTAATGCATATGAGGCTCCGATTCAGTTGTATAGGTACATAGGTACAAGATACAGTAATATTTTGAAGACAGAATTAAGAACAAGGGATTTAATGAGCCAACGAAACACAATGTACTAATAACTAAGTACTAACTATTAATGGCACTAAATCTGATTAGCGCACCTTGAAGTAACACTGACTGATGGTATTAAGTCATTATTGTACTATTGAGGACTTGTTCTTTGCACTGCAGTATTTTAAGACTGTTATATTAGTTAACTAAGTGGATTATGGGCCAGTGTGTTTTTTTCAGTCAATATTACCTAAGTTATTCAAAAATATTTAAGATATTCCTTAATGACATTATAGAAAAGCTCCCTGCAGTTGCTCTCAGCTTGCTTTTATGCTTTGTCAGTTTTTCTGTAAGCCTCTTTTTATGCTACCCATCTAGCCGCTGTCTTCAGAAGCCCCCTCCTTCTCCTTTAGACCTACACAGCAGGTAATCTCTCTGGGGCTGCCAGCACCAATGTCTTTCATACCAACACCCCATCAGACAACATTAGAAAGCAGCTCAAGGGCGTGTTCATCCATTTGTCAGGTCCTTCCACTGTGGTCCTGCTCCATCAGCAGGCGGGTACCAGCTTGGGAACGCATTTAATCAACTGCAGAGATTACAGTAGATTGACGCCTGCTCTACACAAACCTTTTTGGTGTTCTTTCAGGGGCTTGTCACCCCACACCCTACCCTGCAACCCCCGACTAGGACGGGGCAAAGACCACCAGCAGGTTGCAGTCAAACACTGTGCCTTATGATTGACAGTACTGTTGTGTCACATCTCTTTGAGCAAAGGTCACAGAGTACATTCTCACATGGCGACAGAACATAGTAAACTTGTATTTACCTTCAAATAGTGATTTGTTTATGACTCCAAATGTTGTTCCGTTTCAGCTGAATGTGTTTCCTTTACTTTTACACTGACATAATCAACTACACACGGTTTTCTGCACATCAAATCTGTGATTAGATGCAGCTTTGAAATCTGTGGCTTTGAGATTTTGTCTCTCTGGCACCCTGCAGACCAGCTTTACATACTTGCCAGCGTGGAGCCAAATAACATTCTGAAAGAGACATCTGTATGTGTTAGTTTTCAGCTGCAGTGATTCTTAAAATATTCACAGTCATATTGGATAAACCTTGTGCTCCATGGTAGCCAATGAAGTGTTTATGGAATTTGTTTTCCCCAGCAGCTGCTCCTCTGAACTCGGAGCTTTTACAACATCACTATTGGGTACTGTTGCATGAGTCACTTTGAATGTTTGTTTTTCCAAAAGACTTGTTTTGCTTATTCAAACGCAAATCAAACAAATTGATTTTTAATTATATCCCAATGACTTCCATTGATTTCACATAGAGTTATTTTGTGGGAAAAAGTAAACTCTATTATGTTAGTTTACTTTATGTCCACTAGGCTACTTTTCAAGAGGAAGGAATGCAGTGTTTTTCTACTTGTTTGGATAAAAATATAGCCATCTTATTGTTGTGGTTAGCCCACTAGACTAACTTTTTCAGTACTAATTGGCATTTGATTGATAGCTGTGTAGATTTGCATACCAAAAAAGGGTTTAATAAAATTGTGCCTTTTTTGGTTTGTTGGGCTGTGTTGAACATTTATTTCATGCATTAAGCAAATACTCTTTCCTAAACAGTGAAAATTTTAAAGGAGAGACTAAAATATTAGGTCATGCATTTTTCATTGCATGTTCTGTGTATTTAGTTGCTGTTATTACAACTTGAAAGTATCACACTTTAGCAATGCTGACATGGGAGCATGATTAAAAGCTTCCTGCAAAGGAAAGGCCATGTAACTCAAAATGTTTATTGTTCCTGTGATTTTGCAACTATAGAGGTCTTGTGGCTGCCAATGGGGCTGTAAATAGTACACTTTTACTGGACTGATTGGTCTTTCTCTGGTAACACTTTCATCAACAATCAGAGTCTTTTGTTGGTTTCACCTTCAGACATGACAGCCCTTCTTCTCATTTTTTTCTTCATCTGCTAACTTTTTATAATACAGCTGCAGTTAAATGGTTCAAGAAAGCAGTAACCAACGACATTTTACTTTTCTAAACATAATAGATATGTATACTAGTGATCTGGTGAAATTCTACTGCAGAAACAATATACCAGGGAATGTGTGTTTTTTGCATGGCCACAAGTTATTGATGCACCAGTCACAAGTTATTTGTCTGTGAGGAAGTGAGCAATGTTGTCATGGAAATAGAAATATTTAGGCTAATTTTATTTCAGTGTTGGGATGAATTTCAGTTATACCATTCAGTTGATAATTAACTGATCAATACAAATAAAGTGGTCATCGATTGTAAATATATAAATACAATTTGTGAAAGCAACTAGACAATGATATTTTTTTAATCAACAATTGTTTATTTAGGAAAATTCTGCATGTTCTTCAATCACAGTTGAGTAGAAAATAACTTGTTTTGTGCTAATTCAGAAGTTTCACCAGTGTTTCTCTGGCATTCTTGACCAATTAACTTTAGTGGTCACATCTGGTGGTTTTATGACTTTTAAATCCACTTCATAAAATCTAAGAGTTTGGATAAACAAATGTGGTGTAAAAAGACACCAGGAAAACATAAAATGCCTATATATGAAACATCAAATGTACTCAAAGTGATGTGCAATTTATAGTCAATGTTATGAGATCAAGTTGGTTTGTAATACAAGATTTGTTATAAAAGTCATGGGATAAATTATTTATGAAGTTTGATTTTACAGGTCTGCGTAACATGACCACAAAAGAAATATCTTATTCCGTATTCCTAACCTGCTGCCATGCAATTGAATATTTTCTACTGATGCCAGTAGAAACCTTTGTATGTATTTATATTGTCAGCATTTCTCAGGCTGCCATTTTAGATTTCTCATGGCTTATGCTGCATGTGTATCTGCCTTAGCATGCTTTAATCTGGAAGATCACAGCACAGCATTGCTGTCACAGCACCTTTTTCACTTTTTGTCATTCTGGACACTCATTGTCCATGGTGAGAACAATGTTTTATTTCAAAGTTAAGATGTTACATGAAGGTTTGCTAATCAGTATAGTCTGGAAATGCTGTATGTCACCTATAGGTCAAGAAAAACCGCATGTGAGGAAGGAAGAAGGGGAAAACTAATATGAAATGAAAATGAAATGAAAAATGAAAAATACTTTATTTATCCCTCTTACAGGGAAATTATTGTTGTAGCAGTTTTTTTTTTTTTTTTTTTTAAATAATAATAATAATAATAATGATGATACAAACAATTAAATTAAAGTCGAAGATAGGGCCTTGTTCCGGAGGGTGATGGCTGCTGGCAGGAATGATATCCGGTACCTTTCCGTCTTGCAGCGGACTATGTCAGCTACAAGAGAGTATGACTGATTTTGTAAGCACAAATTGGGTTCTGAGAAAATAAAAAAATAAAAAAAAAGGAAGAATGTAATAAGACACTGTGTGGATCGCTGGATAGATATATATCAGTGTGGATTATGTGTGCAGTAGGACTAGAATAGCCGTGTCCATGTGACTGTTATTCATGCGTAATTGCGCATCCATGTCAAAGAGCAGGGCCTCACATTTCAAGTTTGCACAGGGCCTTGCACCCTCCCTGTGGCGGCCCTGTAGCTACATGAATAGGCAACAATTTGTCTAAGATTTGAAATGAATTGTAATTATTAGAGAATACTCATTCATTTGACAATAATTATTCATTAATTTCATTCACAGTTCAGTTATGTATCTAAAAAAAGAAATAATGACCTGCACAAACTTCTAGTTGTGTGCTTTTGATACCTACTGGGAAAAAACAATGGCCTGTAATCAAGATGAAAACATTCATATTGAGTGTTTATCACTGTAAGGTCTGATTTGACAAATTGTGATGTTTAAAGAAAATATTAAGTATTGAAGCTGATTGTGTCTTGCATTCAACAACAATAAGTGGTCAAGAGGCCGAATCACTCATGAGTGGCATAACATTCTAAATTATATATAAGCCGACCAACGTTCTCATGGTCCCCCTGAAAATGACCTCAGATGAATCAAATAAACTCTCCAGAGGGAGTTTTCTGGTCAAACAAACAAGCCATGATGTGAAAGAACACCTTGTCTGAGTAGTTCACTTTCATGAATGTAGATGTTATATCCTCAGCCAGGTGAGCGTACAATCTGTCGGCTGTTAGTGGAGAGTTTTCTTTGGCTCAGCAGGTTGCAGAAGAGTGGCAGGCTCAAAGATATCAAACAGCTTTTGTTGGTTGCAGCCACCCTTCTACCTTGTTATGTTACCCCCCAATGATGATAGAGAATGTTTCCTCCGATGATGCTTGGAATTTTTTTATGGGTAGTTTATTTTCTCTTGCAAAGAAAAAGCACAAGACTGTTTGGTTGAGCCATTTCAGTTTGCTCTGTGATTCTTGGCATGATGTCAGAAAATGATATCAGTCATTTTTAATTTGGACAAGGTTGATTAGACATGTTGCCTTTAATGTGTACTGTAGTTGACCTGGCATATGTAGATGAAGATTGACTGGAACGTATTACATGGTTCACAGCTTTTACATTGGTAACTTCATCATAAGGCTGGACGATATGGCCACAAATCTATATTGCGGTATAATTTTGAAGCATATATAACGATATATAACGATACATATTGCAATATATTCTTTCTTTCGTATATAAATGTCAAAATAACTGTTTCTGAACATACTCACACATCACAGCAGAATAAACACTTCAAAGAAGTATAAAATGCCATTTTCAGAAGATTTACTGTGCAAAACTTATTAAGAAATTCTAAACCTTTCAAGTAATTTTTAACTAATCTTGTGCATGGTCCTTTTTTGTTTTACCTACAGTTAAAATATGTAGTAATGAATATATATTTGTGGTGCTTTGTAAACATTAAATGATCGGCCAAGACAGTCATTTTGACAGTTTCTAAATTTTCTAAATTTGCAAATTCAGTAACTCTAACCATGAAGCCTTGCTGGTCCCTGACCTCTCCTAAAAATACACAAGTTTTCATTTTAACAAGTTTATGTAAAGAATAGACATTTCTACATATTTCTGAGACAGGTCTTTCTTAACACACGGGATTTTGCACTGTTCTATTTTTAGATTACCGAAAATGTGGATCAGAACAAAGCTGTTGAGAGGAACGTCTTGCTGAGTTTATGAAGTAAAACACTATTCATACTGTCAATCTACACTGTTTATTATGAGGTTAAAATTACTATTTAGAAGTTATAGCCAAAGCAGATGGCTGTAACAGTCATTTCTGCTGCAGCACCGGGCACATGATGCTGTCTGACTTTTTTCCCCCATTCTGGAGGTTCAGCTGATGTGTGAAATCAGATTTGAAAACGCTGATGACTTCAAGAAAATACGCTATTTCATAACAAATATAATTTCTAATTTCAAAGCGGAAAGTGGTAAAAATAGAGCAGGTGGTATTTTAGAGAAGCAGAGTGTCTTCAGAAACTGTACAGTGCACCTAATGGAACCACTGAATTGACTTGAGTTGCCGCAATTGGCTGTGAAGCCGCAGCGCAGTGCTCCCACACCGCTTCCACGTTTGATGGGACTCCATTTCAATCACTTCTCTGTCAGGTCCATATGACTGATGTTGCACCGGTCTTCTTAACAAGGCACACCTCATCCTCCCCCACACACTCCATGCTTTTGATTAGAGTATGCGCAGCTATCGCGGTAGGCCGGTAGAGCCAAAATCTCTACCATTGGCCAAATTCATACTGTTTCTACCATATACCATTTATACCACCCATCCCTACTTCATCATTATTCATATGTGTGTTTGCTACCATATTGCATTTTCTTTCCAGTGTGCAAATAATGGGAAAACAACAAACTGGAATTTTCTGACATATAGCAACTGGCTGGATTGTCCTGCCTTGAGGCCCTTGGGCAAAAATTAACTGTTACTCCCCCATTATTCCCATTATTATCCCCCTTTTCTCTTATTTCTAGGATTTGCTCTGTAAAACATTTGCAAAACTCTCAACAAACTGGGGCAGTAAATCATGTAGCCTGATCAGTATCTCTAGTGGAATGGCCTATACTGTATTTACAGAAGGTAAGATTGTCAGTCAACTGTATTTTTCCATTTTTCACCAGTTAATGTTTTAAAGTGTCAATGAAATGTCTGTGACATGCTTTGCTCACAATACAATGGAAAAGATTAATCCCCTTTTTATTAATGAATTTACATTCATTAACATAGCAGCTGTTTTTTTTTTTTTTGGCGTATAGAGGGAGCAACTGCACTTACGCCATTCCTCTCTATTTTCTCTCCATCATTTAGAATCTGCAATGAAGCTTTGAGCGGTCATGAACACATAAATTGGGATGTAGATTGTACTCTATTACCCTTGAAGCATATTTCATTGTTTAAAAGAACATACAGTACTCATCCTGAGAGCTAACATAAACAGTTTGATCACAGATAGGTGACCATTTATCCCTTATTTAGACACAATCACATTGTTGAACTGGTCCAGGTTAGAACATTTCACAGAAGACAGGGATACTTAAGTATTGTAGTGGTCAGCCTGCTGTTCATTTGATTCAGCCACTGTCATTGTCTCAATGTACATAGCCTACATGAGAGGGAAACTATTGACTGACATTTGCAGTAAAACTGTAGTGGAACAAACAAACTGTGAATATGATGGGTGACTATTTGATTTTATCCTTTTTCACTCAAGGCAAACTAAATGCTTGATACCTTAGTGCAAAGGTTAAGAAGTAAATGTGCACATCAAGTACTGATGGAGGACTCCATGATTATTACATGACACACAAGGCAGTTTCTCTTATAGTATGAGACTATTCATTGTATAAAACGTATATAATGAATAGAAATTCCTTATGTCATTATTGGATAGCCAGAAGTTAATAATGATACTGGTGCTCTGCAAACAAGGAAAGAAAAACAATATATTAAAGTGACAGTGATTAGTTTACTTTAAGTCTGATAAAATAGTATGAACAATAAACAATAGTTTTATATGTGGCTCATGTAAGAGTAAGCACTGATGGAGCATGTATTCTGATTCTTCACTTAAAGTAATATTAGTTTGAAATAGTCTGGTAAGACATGATATGTTTAAAGCCCCTGTATGTAATAATCACTCCCATCTAGCGGTGTGCTAATTGAATCCTAACAACCTAGCCGTGCTCTCTTGCTGTTTAAGCACGTTATTACCACTATCGATGCCGCAGAGAGTCATAAATGTGAAAACTTCAACATCTTGCACAAGTTGGAGTGTCCCGTCTGGTGATGAGGCACAGAACGATATAATTCTGTTTTCTTATTGATGCCGATAAGTTACAAGCATGCCCTGCATGTATCTGGTACCAAGCTACTGCTAATAGCTAACATCGTCATGTGAAATTGTTTTCCGTGACCTACAGACTCAGAGATGATTTGATGAAGTGAGTGGGAGAGGAAGATGAAGAGGGAGAGGGATAGGTAGAGGCAGTCAAAGCAGGGTTTGTGAACTTGTTGGCGCTGCAAGAGGAAAATCCCGTGCTGTAACCGGAGCAACGGAGCTTTTCCACTGTAGGCTAACAAATTAACCATCTATCATTTTATATAGCAAGTAACAGTAAATGATCCGACCAAACGGGAGGATAAAGTAGTTGCTGGACTATCCTGCCCTGTTTCTAACAACGCCAAAATAAACTTCACTGTTAGATTGAATCAACTTACCTGTCCAGTAGAAAGTTATAACCTCTGCGTTAGTTTTCAGCCCAATCCCATTTACCTTTTTTACCCCTTCCCCTTCTCCTTTCCCCTTGCCCCTTAAAACAGAGCTACAAGGGGGAGGGCTGAAAGTTAACCCCTACAAATTAGGACACCCCTTTAACAATCATATACGTCATCAGTTGTCACCGCTGGCTTTTACGTAAGCAGACGCGAGGAGCTGTTGCCGGAAATCTCGAGAAATCATGCCATCTACAGCTGTGGTGATCGCTCTAGCGTGGGCTATTAGCATCTTATTTTGACGTTACCAGGCTAATGTTAACATTACGTCTGATTTGTGCATATTACTACTGCACATGTTGTACCCCATGAAGCCCTCAATGTACTGAAGAGCAGCAGCGAGGTTGCTGAAGCTTTTATAAATAACATTATTTCTGTAGATGACAAGATCTGCCTGCTACAGAACACCGGTAGTGTTCAGCATATTAAAACGTTATTAATCGAGAAAATACTTGCAGTTGTGCATTTCTTTGGACTCAGTTGCAGCAATTCCAGGAGATTTTTCATTCCCCTTCGTCTCAGGTTTCTGGCTTGTTTTTTAGCAAGTCTAAGACAGGAATTTAAATACTTGTGTTTTACTAAACAATACATTTACACTAGTATGACCAAATTTATGACACATTTATAAAAAAAAATAACTTTAATCTATTATATTGCTATAAATAAATAGAAATGAGTGATATTAAGCAAAAAATACAAATATCGCTAAAACCTTTAATTGTTTAGCATTAAAGGTGTAATGATAAACATAATACATTTATGCATTGGTGCAATTATTTGACATGACAAATTGATTTATGATTGCCAGCTTTCTTGCTACCCTAAACCCTGTCACATAAAGCATATCTCCCATAGGAACTGGACACCACAGACCCTTGTGTACATGACCTTAGTAACTAAAGTTACTATCATAAATATTTCATTGAGAAAACTGCTTAGAACCATAAATGCATAATGTGAAGTGGGGCGACTGGTGCTCAGCCAGACCTCCTGTAACAGGGCAACATGATATGCATCACCTCATAAAAGGCACCAATTAACAGGTCCCTCGTATATCAGTTCCCTTTCACTTGCAAAGTCATTGCCTTCCTTCCTGCACTCATTATCATCACATACAGTAAGTGCACACAAGGGCTCACTTCATAGTAGTTGCGGGTAAGGGGAGGTATTGTTTCTTTTATCAGTAAGGGTTTCCTTCTGTGTTCACCGGGGTTTCGGGGGGCAGAGAAAGGGGCTGTAGCTTTCCACATGTCACTGTGTGACATCTCCATTGTGCCAGTAGAAAACACTCATGCAGAGCGGAGCAGACAGCACTCTAAAAAATATGAATTTTGACAGTGAGACATATATCAAAGCAGCTACTGCATATCACAAAGTCCAACCCTCTGGGTTCACTGGTTAGAAACAATGAGACAGTTAGTAATGGGTTTCTCTGAAAGAGCTTGTTATTCTCTTTGAATTAAGGGGTCATTCAGTATTTGGTTCAAAGGTTGCAGAGACCATAATACCTCTTAGAGTTATGTGAATGCTCAGCATGGCTGTAAAGGGAATAAGAAATTGTGCAAATTAATACATACACCGTTTTACGGCTGTAAGATTTAAATCATTATTTTCTTTTGAAGTGCTGTGTGTTTGGGCATAGAAATTACTTCAAAATCCGAGCACAGTTGAGAATGGATGGTAGCTGTCAGTGGCCAAAATTCTTCCAACATTAACATGTTTTCATCTGCGAGTATGGGCTCCAGGTACAATCACTATGCATTGGGTAACTACTTCAAAATTGTCTATGTTTATTGTCTTCTTCTATCTACATTTTAAGATGTTACTTATCAGAGACACCATAGTAAAAATGGCAGCTGCTAAATATGACTAAATATGGCAGCTGCCATGAATGTGCATCTACAGCAAGTAGATATAAATAGCTCATTCTATGAGAATAAAAATGTTGTAGTTATTTTAGAAAAGTGATTATATAGATGCATTAATAATACATTAAATACATTTTTCATTGACCTTTGATAAGTTACCTGCTGCACCTTTAAAGGGGACATATTATGCAAAAATCACTTTTATAAGTCCTTGGAATAGTCTCTTACAATGTTCTAAGTCA
>JAOXYM010000007.1:9838450-9849063 GCA_028567055.1 Leptatherina wallacei | reverse complement strand
GGTGCCAAGATTTAAATGATATATCAGAGAATTGTTTAAGATTGGGAATAAAGTGCATAATATGTCTCCTTTAAATGAAGCATTACTGTCAAATAGTGACTAGTGCTGCAGCTATGTAAAGAATATACGTTTTTTTTTTGTAAACAAACGTCTGTAAATGAATCACGATAAGATTATCACCCTGGAAATTAGTATAATATGGAAACTTTATATGATGAATCCCCTCAACTTTCACTGATTTGCATGTATTTTCAATAGGAGAAAATCTTCACTCATTCAGTGAAATCTTAACCTGCAAAACATGTTTTAGAATACATTTTTGCACCCTTTTTCCTGTTTTCTTTTTTTGTATGTGTGTGAGTGTGGTTTTTCCTGGACAAAAACCATAGTTCTGGTGATGCATGTTACTCCACATCTGCCAAAAGATTTTTACATATTTATACAATATCCTTTATGAGTTGTTTAACTTGTCTATGAAATTTGGTTCATTATTATCAGCACATCAAATTTCATCTGTTCATTTTTTTGGTTTATGATTAAAAACAGTTAAAGCATTTTTTGTATAAATGTGTATGTTAGCAGAACTTAAAATTATGGAAATGTTGGCTAAGAGCTAAATGAAACAAAAAACCCCCAATAAAAACAGTTTTGTTTTTGAGAGGGGGTGGTTCAGGTGCTGCAGAGTGGCTCTTTGCTGAAATGGAAAAGTGGAAGCAAACAGGAGATGAAAGCAGCTCAGATTGAGACAAACAGTGCTGCTGTTTTTATAGCTTATATCTCCACGCAGCAAATGGTGCTACTCACCATATCTGGATCCCCTACATTATTTACACCTAGTTTTATTAGGGCAGTCTTGACATATGTACCCAGTGATCGATGGGCTTTTTAAAATATCAACCCTGTGGGTTAGCTGAAGTGGGCCATGGGCAACTGTAATAATGGGTAGGAGATTTTTGCTGCCTTTGTTTTAGATTATTTTTAAACCGGGAAGACTTTAGAATGGATTATTTAAGGGAAACGAGAGTGTCACAACACCCAGAGGAGCTTAGATAGGCTAATGCCACTGAGTCTAAGACCAAATGTAAATATATATCTCTTCTTGTAAGTTGGTTCCCCAAAAAGTCAACATTCATCCAATTATCTTTCAACTTTAATCACATATAAACCAAATCCCCAACCTCGTATTCACCATTGACAGTAAAATTTGCAGCCAGGGTAAAATATTGTTTCAACAATTTCAAACCTGAATCCATTTATTTAACATGAAGATTAAATAAACAGGAATTTCTGGAAGTGAAATTACAAAGAAAACCCCCACCACTGATGAATAATGAAAGAAATATGATTCAAAGACCATGCTGCTCCATTTAAAAGGCAATATCCACTTCTCATTATGCAGTCAGTGCATATTGCTTGCTGTCTGCTGCCATTTGTGACTGACACATCTACAGTAAAAGGGTAGAGTGGAATTCTGAACGTTTTACCTTAATAATACATATTTATATTAGTTACTGTTGAAATCCTATCAAAATAGATCTGACCTTGCCTCAGCTAGGGAACAAAAATGAATTATATATAACCTATACAGACTTCACTTGGCAAATATGGGGAATAATACATACTATGAAGCGCTGAAGATGCACTTTTCAAGCTCTTAAGCCAGGGGGACATTCACATTGGTGAAATGTCATTGCTTGAAATCCACAGGAGATGCATTCCTGGATTTGTAAAAAGATTTTCTTTGAAGGAGATGCTGGTGAATATTAATGTCCAGAGGAACTGCAGCTCTTTAGCCTTGTGCTGCTCAAAATGGTCACGACAACATAATGCTGAGAAAATGCTGAGACTGTAAAATCAGCAACCCAAAATGAATCTTTTAATGATACCTTTGAGTACCAAAATCAGTATGTTGTGCATTGTATAAAAGCTGTTCAGAAAGTTAATTTCAGGATTTTTTTCTTTGTCATTTAGCCATATTTTAGGCTGTAAATAATAGATTATCACTGATTAAACATTTACAGTTTCTAAGTAAAATTTGAAGCTGATTCATATTTCTATTCAACCAGTTTTCCTAGATAAATATTTATCTTTTCAGTGCTTAGAGCAAAACCTGCACAATAGTTACAACCAACTCTGGCTAATATCAAAACAGTGCTTTATTAAGTGAAAACACACTTTCTACCACTATATTAAATGCTATTTCTTGTTTCTCTCTTATCATGGTTGCCTCACACATATTATGGCTAAAAATTATGGTTGGGGCTAATATGTATTTTTTTTTTAATTGTGTGGCCATTACCTGAACGGATGACATTTTACCCTACACATGCAGTTGAATTCATGGCCATCAGAGGTCGCATATCCTTTGAATGTAATTTCTGTATGTCAGGATCTGATTGGATGCACATGCATCACATGGGCACATTTTTTGGAAGAGGACAGTCTTATCTCTGAGTGGAGGATTAGGTTTAGTCGAATAGCTAATACAAAGAAAACCTGGTGGTCTTGAACCTCTCTGGTATCTGGTATTTTTGCAGTCGAGTACCAGTTGAGCTCATTGAATATGAAGCTGCAAAAAAAAAAGAACTGCAGATATCTGATTGTCCATGACAAATCCACTCATGTGGGCTTGATGACAGACTTTGCAACTGAATTCATCTGCACTTAACAACGATATCCCATCTTTGTGCAAAATGGCATATCTATTATTCTTTAACCCAAGAGCTTGTTTGAAAACCAAGAATACAGATTTACGCAACACTGGATGAAATATCTGTAGCACACAGTTGCCATGTTCACTCTGAAAAGATGCTGACCAGCTCTGTACCCAGACTCAGTTATAAACTAAAATAAATGCCTTGACCACTCTACTCACAAGAGTTTTGCGTCCTCTCTTTTTGTCCCTGCAATTCCATGACATTGCAGTGAAAAATAGCTGATCCTATTTAATTTGAAGGGATACACGTGCTGTGGAAATCAAGAGTCAAAGCAAACCATGCAACGAGTAAACAAACAAACATACTTTAAAACGTGCAATCAACCAACCCTTGGAGGGGTCAGACACTAGTATTTTACAAAAGTTAAAAGTATGCTGTTGTATACCTTCTATTAATTCAATATAAATCTTTCTCTATTATTGTTTGATATTACATATTATTTAATCTATTGTAAGTTGATGATTATGCACTGTGATGAAAGTGAAGACTCGCTGATGGACCATGGCACACAACACCCTCACTTCCATCATTTCAATCAAATGTTTTATGTTCTCTCTCCATCATTTATGAAGAAAGTCACAAGGTCACCGTGCAGCAAAGATGAAGTCATGACTCCATTTTATTTTCAATCCTATCTCTTTTGATCAGTATTCTTCTCTGATGGCGACTGCTCAGCTGCAGAACACAGTTTATCTGAATTACATGTGAATATCAAAGTCATCAACTGAGCCTTCCAAGAGACACATTACCTAAACATTAGAAGTGGGGGAGTAAAAATAAAATGTTTGGCCCATACCTTCAGGTTTACATCTAAAACTATTATAGTTTAAGAATATCCTGGTAAATGCATTTTTCTATTTTTCATTTCCATGGGACAATAATAATAATAATAATCACTAAACAGTTCAGACATTTGCTGATCAGGAAATATTGCTGTAGAACAAAAAGTCAAGGATATAAATGTTTAATTGTGCTACAATAAATATATGTGATCAGGCAGTGTCTGTTCAATCTTTTGGCTGTTGCAGATGGAAGACAAAATGTAAACATTAGATAACAGTAGTACCATCTGGCCCATGATTGCGATTGCTGCGCACCGTGACACTGCATGCAGCCATGGAGGAGAGTTTTAGGGGGTTTACTTGTATAACTTCCCTTCTTTTATGCTTTGTGAGCTGTGTTTGCTTTTCCTCCTGATTAATTGTGATATGTTTTGACCAAATTTGTTACTATCAAGGTTTTGCCTCTCTGTTCCTCATTCATTCTCTCTAGTTGTCTGTCCTCCCCCTGAAATGAACAGATTACTTATCAAGGCTTGATATGAATAATACACCTTTAATTGGAGAGAGAATTATAATTAATTCTGCAGCAGAAGAGAAAGGTGTTTGAAAGTCAAAGCCTGGCAGATATACTGCACCACAAGGGTTTTTCTTTTTTTTTGTCTTGAAATGTGAAGTAGGACCTTGAGAGTATCTAATCAAGAGCTGAGCACTGCTGCAGAGAAAGAAATAATGATGAAGAAGAGGCTCCACAGACAGGAGGACAAAGTACTGCTGCATGCTCCTACTAATGGCAGGAGAATGGACGTAAGGGGGACCAGGATTAGAATTTCAGTGATTTCTTTTCAAGTGAAGGAATACGGTTTGATATAATAGCCTCCATATGCAGAGTGGCCTTTTAGATAGCTTTGGTTTTTGGTTCTTCTTCCTCCATCAGATACCAATGTCTGAAAAAAAACTAAACATTTCTTTTGAGGCCTAGAACCTCAAGCCTGTCCTAGTTCTAAGCATGTCATGCTGCTGTGGATGATAAAGCTACCATGTGGACCTGGTTCAGGAAAACACTTCCATATGTTGTGTGTGCATGCTTTCCTTTCAAGATTTATGAATGAATGGGCTTCAGTCACTCTTGAGTCGATGCAGCCAGTGACATGCTCATGTTTGGAATTTTCCAATGAAATCCATTTGCTCTTTGGAAGTGTGTTTGTACGTGGTTTTGTCAAAGTACTTTTTTTTGCTATGCATATAGAAGGAAACTGATTATCTTCCTCCTTTACAATTATCCAAAAAATGTGGTTCTGATTGTTTACAGCACCGAATGTAAAGGCAAGTATATGGAAATGCCAAAAGAAGGTCCACAGTAAAACAATACCTATGTATCAGTTTTTATGTCTTGTTTGTTAAGAGTGCTACTCTATGTACGTTACCTCCCTTTATTTCTATTCACATAGATCTGACACGGTAATTATGAAATGAATGAATGAAATGAAATGAAATGAATAATACTTTATCCATTTTGAGGGAAATTATTGTTGTAGCAGAGTTTTTTTTTCAAATAATAATAATGATTAAACAAACAATTAAATTAAAGTAGAAGATAGGGCCTTGTTCCGGAGGGTGATGGCTGCTGGCAGGAATGATATTAGGTTACAGATTCAACTTGTTGACTTGGTGTCCACTTTTCCAGAATGTAAAAAGTTAAAGTGGCTGACAAAAATTGCAAAATGTGCCATAAGCTTTGACGGTGGTCAACCACATGACAAATAAAAACAGTAAAGAGATAACAAATCCAACTCTTTTTTTTAACAGTTTGAACTAAATCATTACAAAAGCATGGGTGAAGAATAGCAAGAAAAATAAAGATTTAGAAAATGTACAAAAAATGTATGTTAAATGATGAATTTAAAATAAATCAAGTTATAAAGAAACATCTTGGGGGTGAATATAATGTATTGTATCTATAAGTAGATATGATCAGATCAGTAGGAAAAAATAACCATGTAAGACTCATTCCGATTGTTTCTATGATATGTTTCTGCGCATGCTTGAACCATGTGGGGGTTACGTGATGTAATGAGTTTCAGGGAAGACTTGAAAAATGGCATAAGCAAAACAGAGTGGGACTGTGGCGGATATGTTTTTATTAAAAAATGAAAGAATTAAAGATTATTGGGCATTCCTACGGTCAAAAGGGGGTGAAACTTATAAGCCTTGGAAGCTGACCGATTAGAGCAGACAAAGCTTTTTTTTAGGCAGGGGGACACTAAAATCTATTTTGTTTAGTAAATATGCTGTAACTTTTTTAAATAAATATCTATAAATATACAGAAGTAAATAGCACTGTGCTAGCCATTTAATGGGATTTGATAGAAAATGGTTGTGAACATGCCATATGCTGCATTTTTTCAAATCATGCTGCTGGTATAAAATTCAGACTGATTAAAAAAAGAAACTGAATAAATGATAAATTATGCAAAATAAAGGAAAAAACACTGAAATATAATGAAATACAATTAGATATTAAATAATTTAATATAAAAAAGTTAATTAATGAAAATCAATAAAATAATTAAACCAATTAAACCAGAAGAAATTAAATACAAAAAGGACTGAAAGTGTTTTTTTTTGCACATTAGCAGCAGTCGACATCAAGAGTTGATATAATGATATTGTATAACTTTCATTTCTATATTTATCATGGGTTAAAATGAATTGAAACTCCTATGAGTTTTGTTTTATGTCAGTGTGTACCCTACCTCTCCTAACATTTCCTTCAAAGCATCACCACACCATATAGTTACATTTTCAATATGAACTAGAATCATCTGTCTGACCTTTGTTTTTGTGGTCAGACTTGTTGTGCATAGCCACCATAAACCTCTTGAGGGCAGTACAGAGAAATCTGCAAAGGGATGGCCTTGGTCACTACAAGCAGACTTTCCAGTTTGGATCAATTGACATTTCCCATTATGCCCACCCATTCTGCATCAGTATTCACAACTTGAGTGGAGGAGGCCACTAGGGAGAGGAGGAAAGTGCGAGTGAAAATGATACAACACTGTACAGGAATACAGTGGGGCATTGAGCTTTGCTGGATTAGTTATTTCCCCATTTGTACTTTCCTTCTTTATTTCTTGTCTGAGATTTCTGCCTTTTCCTTGAATGCAAAACATTAAAAACAAAACACTTTTCATTGTATCAAACACAAAGATGGGAGTCAAAGCTTGAGAGTGATAAACAGGAAGACACAAAGACAAATAGAAATACATTGAGATAAAAAGCAGTAGATGTGGTTGGATTCAGATCAGCTCCACAGCCCAAGGTCTCAGGAAGTGATTAACCCTCCTCAGATACAACAGGATGAAATGTCCAAGCATGTGTGTTTGTGAGTGTGCTTGTGTGCGCATCAAGCAGAGAGCTGGTGGGAATCGAGTGTGGGCAGCCAATCTTTAAGGCCTTCTCCTGAGGCTCTCCCCAAAAGTGGGGTCATCACCTCCTGATCTTGAAATTGAATTCCAATGATTCTGGTTTCCCCTGTCTAAATCCTGTTCCCTTAGGGCTTCCCACCCACACGTGGTGCTGCAAGACCTATATAACAGCTTCTACATTGTTCTTAGCTTCATCTAAAATGGTTAAATTTGATACTTTTTTTTGTGTTTCTTTGCTGAATTATAGAAAGTTTCTAAACCCTTTATTTAAAACATCCTGTACCAACAGTCTGAGCTTGATCCAAATTCCATGATTATTCCATAATATGATCATTCTTTGGAACCAGTAATCTCCACCAGATGCAAAAGCTACCCTGGCTGCTGTTCAAAAAAAAAAATTTGCAAGTCAATGTTTCTGGTAAAATTGTTTCGTTTTGCACAATAGCTCAACAGCAATTTGAATTAAGCTCAAAGACAATTCAGTAATTTGATAATTTGGGTTCCAGTTTTGGATTTCAACCAGAAAGAAAGAATCTTAAGGTGCTCTGGAAACAAAGCAGCACATTTGCTGGCTGTCATCCTCCTTCAGGAAGGACGATACAGATGTTGGTTGGGTAAATCTGCCAGACGAGGGAATCTAGCCAGTGAAGCGAGCGAGGAAAAGCATACAGCAGTTTGGTGTTCACCACAGCCCCTAACGCACCGGATGCCAAGCGTGAAGGACCACATGCCAGACTGAACAAAGCGAAGCAGATGCAGCAGACGTGTTCATTCCAAGCAGCAATTGCAAGCACACATTGACCTACGCTCCAAATCATCAATAGTCAGAGGGCAAATAAAGGAAAAGACAGTGACATTGGACATGTCAACAATATTGGATTTAAAACTGATCTGCAATGACAGGTCTGGGGGAAATGTATCCTGAACATCTCTGCAACCTTTTTGCATATCATAAAAAAAGATGTTCATTGAATACATATACATGTTAAATGTCTGCACAAGCCTGTTAAGCAACATAAAGCAGATGTACAGTCTATCAAAAAAATTAATAATTAAATAGAAAAAGGGATAAAATATGTATAAAAAAACATTTAGTATGTAAATATCTCATTTTCTTTTATAACAGTATTTGTTAATGGGAACCCGAGGTTGATGTCAGTTTTTTATGAGTCTGTTCAAAGCTTTTTGGTTAGGTTTATAGAGAGACACAGTCTGAAAATATAAATTCTTACTTGAGGGAAAGCTCTGTATGTATATCAATAGTTGACTTAAATTAAAGTATCTGTATATTAAATTAAACTTTCAATTTAAAAAAATGAGTGAAAAACACTTTTCAATGACCATAACAAAAATACAGTTGTGCAAAATGCAAGAAGAAATTATACTTTTAATTCAAAACAAGTTTTCTCATTACAAATAATATTTCCCCATTCTATATCACTTATCACTTATAGATAAGTAAAATAACTGTCTAATCCAAAATTTGTGGAAATCACCATATAAAGTTTCTGCTGGAACTGTTATGATGTTTTGAAGCTTGATATGTTTTAGATGGCAAAACTTCACTTTTGCGCCCCCCTTTCTGAGTGGATCTTAGCTCTCACATCAAAATTCCTTCCCCGAAGCTGAGGGCACTGTGATAGCTGTCTACTGCCGGTTTGGCAGCAGACTGCTTATAAATACTTCACACAACTGGAATAAATGAATATACTTGCACTGATCTGCATTTTAGTGTTTTGTGTTACAGTAACACATGCTAAAGGAACACATGCTACAAGTGTTTGGTATATGTATAGTTTAAACACAACACTTCACACTGTCTCATTACTGTGATAAAAAAGAACAAAAAAGATGTAGTAAATATGATGTAAAGACCCACCATACAACTCAGCTAAGCTGGATTTGGTAAATATTGGCTGCTGTTTCACTGTCTAACCACTTTCAGGTTGAATTTTAAAGCTTTAGGGACTCTTTGTTTTCAAAGAGATTCAGCTTTCTTTTTGACACTCAATAGTCCCTTGTGGATTTATTTGAATCGTGGCAGAGCACAAGCGGTGGCAGTGAGGTTTGATGCAAGCATTCACATCACTACACCACTGCTTTCAAAAAGATGTGCCACAGGCTCAAGAAGAGATTTTTATGTCAATGAAGCGCTCAGCAACTCCCTTCTCTCTGTAGCTCCTCTTCTCATTACCCTCTTTGGCAGGACAGCACAGAGCCCTCAACTTTCTCTTTTTCTACCTCTGAATCTTTTCCCCTTTCACCCCCTCCCACATTCTCCCCGCTCTTTCTCCAGCAACACAACCACTTTATCCTGCAAATGACTGCACCCGAAGTCAAGTGGAAAGAGATGGTCTGCTCACGTACTCGACTCCGTCTGCAGAGTCAGTATTGCTACACTTTTCCCCCCGCAGGGTCAGTATCCGAGGGGCTATAAGGCTCGGCCCCATTTCTATCCCAACCTGGATAAAGTATGCTCACTGTCAGCACTTTCTCCAGCAGCCTGGCACTCCGTTTATTTTTGCAAGACACAGAGCTGAATAGACTTTAATAAATACCGTGGCCTGAGAGTCAGGGAGCCATCTGAGCTTGTCACAACTTGTAACTTAGCTGGCGCACCAGTACAGACCTGCGATTGGGTGTTCACTTAACGGATGAGTGAGTACACAACTCTCTCATCCAAGCCCTTTGGAAATTGCACTGGTCAGTACACTGCAGGGGGAATCACTTTTGAGCACATTTACTGAGCTTCACATGAGCAAAAGCATATTTACACATCTGTAGTTTTCAAACCCATCATTTTACAAAGCAAGGTGCCATCTGATAGTGCTGAATAATAATCAATTAAAAATACTGCTATATACATTGGAGCCATCATTTGTTGAAAGCAAAATCTTGCAAGCCTGAAACCTATTTGTAAATCTGAAATTTATCTGAAACCTATCTGTTTCATATTTGTAAATATATAGGATCACTTCCTATTGTAGTTTGAATGTATTCAAATTCGCCTTGAGAAAGGAAGAAAAAAGAAGTGCAACACAAAAATACAAGTTATATCAGGTGCACAAAATGTGGTGAAGAAAGATGAAAGATAAGAAAGAGCTTTACATTATCTGTTTTTAAAGTAAAGAGGTTTCTATGAGGGAAAATAATAATGATAAAAATTGAAAAAAAAAAATTTAAGTCTTAAATCTGATGGCACCTAAAGTGATCCACAATCAACAAAAGTTTTTTAAGATATTAAAATGTTATGATGGTATCATTTTTTGTACACTGAGACCACTCTAGATCAAACTTTCAGATTCAAATTAAACACACGATTTTAGAGATTCCTGAATGTGTAAATTTGTTCATGCCAGGCCAGTGGATATTTTTTTCATGGAAAAGTATCAACAAACTAATGACATAATGACATAAGGCCTGAGTGCTATTACGCCACATTTGTCCAGGTATGGGGCTTGCAAATCTTGTGTGTTAGTATTTCATTCACAATAAATAATAAACATGTCAAACGTAGTTTGAGTTTAGAATCTAATGAGATATATTATCTTATCACCAACTTGATGGTGGCAACATGTAAAAACAAACTTGGAACAGGCCCATGTTTACCACTGCATTTCTTTCTTTCTTTCTTTCTTTCTTTCTTTCTTTCTTTCTTTCTTTCTTTCTTTCTTTCTTTCTTTCTTTCT
>JAOXYM010000007.1:9824493-9837381 GCA_028567055.1 Leptatherina wallacei | reverse complement strand
GAAGCAAACTCATTACAGGCCTGGTTGGATAGAAGTTCTGGGGTTACTGACACAGGAGGATTAGTTAACCTGTCAACGAACAGGGCTTGAGCATTATGCTGTTCTTAGCAATAATGTCAGAAAAGAATGATTGTCTTTACTATATTTTGTGTTTCACAATGCACCAAATGTTCACTTGAAAGGTTGAAAGGTCTGGACAGCAGGGAGTCCAGTACAGCACATGCACTGTGCTGTATATACATTTGAGCACTGTTTCCAAAGGCACTAATACATCCATATAATATCTGAGATGCAGTTTTTTTCTTTAAACTGAGTGCTGATAACAAGCATCCTTGATTTCCAAAAATAATTTCAGATTTTGATTTGCCTGAATAGTATTTCCAATTTGCCTGAGTCCATTTTACAACATAAATAAGGTTTGGCTCAGAGAAGAAGGAAATATTTCTTGATCATGTTCGAATATAGCTTGTTCTTTGCACGACAGAGCTTTTACCTTTGTTGACGCCACGGTGAACTGTGCTCACAGATAATGATTTCTGGAAGTGTTTCTGAGCCTGTGCAGTGATTTTCATGACAGAATCATACTAGTTTTTAATGAAGTGCTCCCTGAAGGCTTGAAGATTACAGGCATACAATATTGATTTTCAGCGACGTTCCTTGCTCACAGAGATGTCTCCAGATTCTTTGAATATTCCATCATCTAAAGTAAATAACATTGTCAAAATGTTCAAAGGATATTCAAAGTACTGGTTAAAATTATTTAAATATCACTTGACAATTAGTTAATGATTTTTGCAGATTGTTGAACCTCTGCACATATTTATTCCTGAGACTCTCCTTCTCTAAGGTGCTTTTTAAAATACCCAATAATGTTACTGAATCATTGCCAATTAATCAGATTAGCTGGAATGTGTCCTTGCAGCCGTTTCTTTTTAGTACCACATACCTTTTAAGCTTATTTTTTTTATCTCTCATCCCAACTTTTTTGAAGCATGCTTCACCCATCAAATTCAAGATTAATTAACATTTTTTGCTGAAATAATGAAATGTCTCACTTTGCAACATTTGCTTTCTGTATTCTGTTGTAAATAAAATTGGTGTACGTGTTTGTAAATCATTGCATCTTGTCATGATTTGAATTTGACACAGTGTTTCAAGCTTTTGTGGAATTGGGGTTGCAGTTTCTGTCCTGCAGTAACAGTAACTAAATGTACCTGTCAAAATATCTTGTTGTTGATACAGAAATACAAAACAGTATGGGACGGATTGATAGAAATGGTTGAAAATGAGATCTGACACACAGACAAACACAGAGCAAAATAAGAAAAGAAGAAATGCGAAAAAGAAACTAAACAATAATGGCCAAGTGCAGCAAACAAGAATTGAGTGGTTGAAGTTGTGATTGTCTTTATGACAAAAGAAAATTCAATAGATAAGTAAATAAAAATGCCTTTCATATCTTTCATCTACAAAAGCAAAAGTCTAAAACCTAATATAATACACACTTTTTACTTGGGTACGTGTCAGATTGTTCATTACTTCCAGTCTCCTGTGATAGTTTCATCAAAATATTTGTGAATTGAAAAACTTATAGAAAACAAACAAATATTGTTTTTAAAATGTCAAACATACAGAACCAACATTCCTAGTTTAGATAATAAGCTGCCTACAGTATACATGTTTACTGGGATTAATAGATACAAATTTAGAAAGGAGCAAATGTATTCCTAAAAGTGAAAAACTACTGCTGATTATTTGCAAAATCTATAATGTTAGTATAGAACATTATGTCATAGCAGCTGCAGAAACTGGCTTTTCAGTCATTTCCTACCATCTGAAAATCATCAGCCAGATGCACCTCATTATGTTAAATTGTTATACAGTTTGTTACTCACTACAAAGTACTGAATGACAAAAACAATCTGCTGGAATGAAAATTTCTAAGACCTGATAACATTATATAGAGGGAAAAGCAACTTAAAACAGTCATCTATGAAATACAGTTGGAGTGGGAATAATGAGTTAGTGTTTGAGGGTGTAGAGATAGGAAATGAATGCCTGAATGCCTTTGTAACATGAAACAAGAAATAAAGGGGATATGGTTATTTAGTTTAACACTGGAAAGGCACATCATTTCAAGTCAGGCTCTGGTGCTGCTATTGACTTCCCTTTAGGTTTCAGGGTTTAACTAAGAGTTGCTGAAAATTCCACAATGGTTTCATCCGGTGTTAATCTTTAGAGATTTGCATTAGTGTCCAGAGACACCTTTGATCTTTCTAAAGACCTTGATTGGATGTGTGAACGAAGGGGCCACTTTCCCATCATGGATCCGCTGGATTAAAAGAGGGAAGGGAGGGTTATTTATAATTTTGAAAGTTGTTTTCAGGTCAGTGCAGGCTTTCAGAAGCAATCAGACAAACACATTTGAGTGGCACTGGCGCAGAGCAGAGGAAGGGGGCGGGCGCCCGGGTACGATTTCAAACTCAGTGAACTTATGACGACAACGCTCACGGTTTCAGTGGCTTGCCTCTACAAACTGTGGTTGGATGAATGAAAGTCATAGTACTGGAATAACACTGGCAGGGAAGGGGAAAACCCCAGGAGAGTGAGGTATTTTATCCAAGTTAAAGTCTAAAAAGCACGAATGTCTGAACATGCACAGCAGAAATCTTCAGCTGCAAACATATAAGAATGTTGTGTTCACAAAATAGCTGTCAGAGAGGACATTTTTGACAGTGTGCTGTATATTACATGCTGTAACCATGGATTTTCACCTTCTGTGCAGTGAAACTCATCCTTGAGAGCAATCATTAACAGCAGAGCCTCTTTGCTGAGTCAAATCCATTGGGCTTCACTGACAGCTGGTCTCTGCTCCCCCTCCGTCCATGCTTCACCTTTCAGGAGACATCAGACCTCGTAAACATCGTCTCAGTGATGCCTGAAACAAGTTTCCATGCCACATTAATGTGAGCAGCAGCAAGAGTGAGTCTCTCATCGAACAGCTGCCACCCCTGCCTGCCTGGCAGCAGTGCTGGGTTGGATTTGCCATTAATTTGTCGCAGCTGACAGCCGACTCTGCTGGGTACCCTCCGTCTATACCACTCTGCTGCTTTGTGCCTGGTAGGGACATATTTTCCCCTTGTGAGAATAAGCCTAAAATATGGATAGGGAGGAGAATGATACAAAACAGAACCCCCGGGCTGTTACATTTTATGTGTATCTAGGCCAGGCCACATAATGTGGTAGAAAGTTAGAACTGCAGCGTTGAAGTCTATGTACTGGCTCAGTCTCTGATGACAGATCTGGGACTTCAGCTATCACCAGCTTAGCCAAGTTGAAGCCATATACATATGTAATTTTAATTTAAATTTTTGATTTTGATTGTAAACTTATTCATCTTTGTCATCAGAGCTGGATAAATTGGTAAAACATATCCATTTCATGTTTTTGAGAA
The DNA here is from genome assembly GCA_028567055.1 of Leptatherina wallacei. Classification (NCBI taxonomy): domain Eukaryota; kingdom Metazoa; phylum Chordata; class Actinopteri; order Atheriniformes; family Atherinidae; genus Leptatherina; species Leptatherina wallacei. Next base: position 9,833,927 of record JAOXYM010000007.1, on the reverse strand, counting down.
ATCATTGGACATGTTGAAACTCAATTTGTTTTAGAAAAAAAAAAAAATTGTCGACTTTTCACATGATGCTTTAGGAAGACTAAGCAGAGTTTTGGAAGGTTCTTGTCAAAAAACATTTTTCTCCTAACTTTTACAAAAGTAATATGGGGGTCAGTGAGTAATAAGAAAAGGGAACAAATAAAAGAATCATAAAAATCCAATGGAGGTACATAAAACTGGAAAGGCAAAGTAAAGAGAAGAAACAAGTGTCGGCAAGGGTCTTCTGACTAGATTCTCTGTGATATTTCAAGTATCACCATATGAATGAGGAGTGGATAAATAATGGATCCAGTGCAAGTGCTTTGATTACCTTCAGCAATTAAGCACAATATAAATCTAATCCAATATTATTTTTGTTAACATTGTTATTATTGTATTTCAAATATCAATACTCAACCTTCTTTGTTAATTGATAAAGTGATCATGATGATCAGAGATGAAGGAAGTGCATATTTCGCAATCCACTGATGACACCAACCAATGGCATTGGACATTTGGAGTCCAAAACGTCTTTCCCCAGAAATATCAAGTTTAGCCTTAATCATTATAGTTTTGTTAGCTAGATTAACTCATTAGTATACTAATTCTCCCCTGAAAATACTATACGATGAAAGATTCATGCTTTATAATCAGCAGGCTTCTAGCCGATGCTATCATAAAGCATATTTTCTTGGTCTAAAAGTTCCCAAAACCTTTTTTTATACTATAAGTTGACAGATTATAGTACAAATCTTTCAGAGAGTACAAGCAGAGAACATTTTGTAAATTACTTACATGGTGTTGCTAAATTGGAAGTCTAATATATGATTTAGACTCAGTAAAACTTTATTGTCCATTGCAGAGCAGTGGGAATTAATCTTTGAAGAAGCGGCTGACAATAAAAACACACAAGTTATAAAGGACATACCAACCTTAATCATCCAGAGTGAATGCAAACATGTCAGGGATATGCTTAATGTAGTTCACCTATAGAATATCTGCACACAAGCTAAACAATGGGTCTACCAAGGCTGTAGAAAGAGTTATTTGCAAAAAGCTGTTTTGTTTAAACTAATCAAAGTGCTTTTCCAAGGTAAACATATTAGAATTAGCGTCTTGAAGATTATTACCACTATAGTTGAAGCTGTAGTGCATGTTTGAGGAGGCAAATACAGTACAACCAAAATCAGTCACGCACAGATTTTTGTCATGTTTTACGTCAGTGCGTTGGGGAGTAATGCTTACAATAACGTGTCTCAACCAAAAATAGAAAACTTGAGCTGTCCATCACCTCAGATTTGGTGTGTACTGTTCTTGCTGGTGCTAATTTATGTGACACATCACTGTGAATATCTAGCATGTAATTAGGAAGCAGCAAAATGCATCAGCAGCTCTTTGTCCCTGTGTTTTAATCCAAAATGCTGGAGCTGGATATTTCTTTGTTGTTGCTGTTTTGTGTGTGTGTGTGTGTGTGCAAACGTGTGTCTAGTTGTAAAAGACAGGGCAATTTTCTCTGACTGATGCATCAAGCATCTTCAGGCTAATCTGTTACTTCAACATAGGCAGTGATGTAGCCTTGAACATATTACCTGCAATGACATTTATCATCTTTGCAGATTGCTGACATAAAGCTCTGTTTCAGGTCACTGCAAACAGGCAGAAAGAAAAACAAAAAGGCATGAAAGAAAATATAAAAGTTGAAGATATTATTAAGAAAAAGTATGCTGCGGTCCGTTTTATTGAGGATGGATGGATTTCCTTATTGATGAGGTTGGCATTCACTTCAGTAATGGAACCTGTGGTGAGTTTGCAGAAGTTAAAAGCAAAATGTAATCTTGCAACTAATAGTGTTGAACACTTAAAATCAATGCCAGTGTCCCATCAAGTGGAGCACTCAAACGCTCACTCTGACATATGGTCCTACTAAAACACAATTCCCATCATCATAATGCATGAAATCTACAAACAAAGATTACTGAACACATCTGCAGCTGAAGCAGGAACACACAGTGGCCTTGGCTTACAAATGGACAATAACATTTGACAAAGAGCTGCAATAAATGAGCTGTGAAGGCTGGGCCTCTCACCTGTCAACATGTGACACTTAAAATAGTCATTTGTTCCCCCAGGAGGCTGTACTTTTCAAGATATTGAATTTCCCTCAGGACCCAAGATTATTCAACTATTACCCAGAACAGAAAGAATACCTTTTTAAGACAGCTTAATATCAAGACAGATGCCACAGTTTTGGGTTTGACCTGGTAAAAGAAAATGTAAAAAAAAGAAAGAAAAAAAGAATCAGTCTCTGCAAGGTACAATGCAGTCTTTTTGTACTTTCTGTGTGCTTACATAAGGCCCCCTATATATCAGAATTTGCCAGAGTGTAATAAAGATCTTGCCCAAGATATCCTGTGAATAACATTGCATAGCTGTCATCACAGTATGGCTTATAATGCCTTAATATTTTATGCATATTTTCCCTAAAAACAACATAGCGTCCATGAACAACCCTCGCTTTGTTGTGCATGAATGTCAACATCTCTGTAAGCCCATCAGTTCCCTCTGCCTGAAACCTTAAACCTCCAAACACCTGTTCTTTTGTGTGAGCTGGCATTTTAGAGCAGGGTTTCTCAGACATGCAGTGGAGCCTCTCCTCTTGCCGTTTCTCACTCATCCCTCTCATTTTGTTCGCCTCATTCCCCACTTTCCTTTTACGTGTTGTCACCCTTCTCTGATGTGATGTCCCTTTTTCTTTTTACTTGCCTTTGTTATTTCCATCTCTACTCCTCCATTTATTACATCATCCCTTGTACTTTTCCATTTCTTTCTTCCTTAGACCCTTTTTCTTTATCCAAGTACTCACTGCTGGCTTTTTCTGCCTGCTCCAGTCCTCTCATACTATTCTTCTTCTTTTTTCCTAATACCATCAGACAATGCTCAACTCAGTAGCCCTCTTTTATAGTATCTTTTTTTTCCTGTAATATCCCCGTCTGTCTTGTGGACTGTCTAGCAGTCTCATCATCTCATTTAGCTCCCTTCCTTGTTAGTCAGGCTTCATCTTCCTTCTTTTCTATGTCTTTGTTAGTGCTACTTTTCTTTTAAAACTAATCTATTTTCTCCTTTTTTTGTGCTTTCCATTTATACAGCCTGGCCAAAGTACTCATGGTATCTCATTCCAAAATCACAGTTATTACAGCATTATTCAGCTTTGTAAAAGTCCCTTGGCATGGAAAGGCTTTATTTCAGATTCTTAAAACATTTTACATTCAACCACAGGAGCATTAGTGAGGTTGACCACTTGTATGGGCTGGTTTACAGTTTGTGTTCCAGTTCATTCAAATGTGCTTGATTGGGTTAAGTCCAGGGCTCTGCGGTGGTGAGCTGAAGTATTCCCAATCTATTTCTTTAGTCAACAGCGTTCCAACAAAGCCAGTTTCATAAAGTATACTTACAGCCCATTTCAGAGGGATATTGCCCTAATAGGTTTTATTTTAGTTGCCAAGAAATATGGATGACCTCAACATTGTTAGTCAACAGGTTCAAATGTTTTGTTTCCTAATTCAAAAGATGATATCATATCTTTCCCTGATTTGGTTGTTTCAAGAAACAAAACGATAATGTAATACACAGAAGGACAACATTCATGCTGTAGTAAAGCTTCACAACATAAGAAGTTTAAAAAAAGAGCTCTTGCAGAGGTCTACTGTTGCTACAACCCTTAAAGTTCAGGCACATCCATTAACAAGCAACATGTACATTTGGTGAGTGTTTCAGTGCTGTTTGCAGCAAACAAAACCCCAGAGTGCAGTTGTACATGTCCACCCAGAATAAAGACAATTAAACTCACTAAAAATAAAGGCAGAAAACTAATTAGCACATGGCTTCTTGAAGCTTTCCCTTTTCAAGAATTGAATTGCTTCTATGATATGATGTAGCCCCCATTAAAGGTGGTTGGGTGGTTGGTTGGCCTGGGAATAACTTTGTCATCACAGTCGTATGATTGTTTTAAGAAACTGAAACACTTTGGCGAGGCTTTGAGAAAAATAGTTTTACATGACTGTCATAAAATCTTTTTATTACTATAATCATTATTATTATTAAACCTGATATATTTACTTCTTGCCTTAACCAAGGTCTGTCTCAACCTAAACATAATCAATAAGGAATGTTTGATATTGTTGTCATGTTTTAACAGACGTACCATGAAATGAGATATTCATTAGAAAGCAAGTGAAATAAAACTGATACAGTGTTACTGTCTTTGTATTAATAAAAATGGGACTTGGATACAGTTATGTTTCCTTTAAAATGTCAAAAAGCGTTGGACTTTAGTTGGATACAAAAACAAGTGTGTGGATGACACTGGATGACATTCACCATCAACTTTACAAGTTGATGGTGAATGTCATCTTGTAGAATCTATTGCCTTTTGAATCTTAATTCTTAAAAATCTGGTCTGAAGTTTAGATTTATCATTGAACTTACACATAATTGTTTTAACTGTGTTTACTGATTGCCTAAATACAATGCAGAACTTTGTTACGGTACATGTACATCTGATTCAAACAGATTTATGTTCAAACTTTTCCACCTAAGCTCCCCACCTCTTTTCATTACTTAGTTCAGATAAGCTCTAATGCAGTTATTCCCTGATCATCCACAAACATGGCAAGGCTTCATGCTTCCACATAAACAAATTACATGGTCAATGATGATCAGATGATTTACAGTTTACTGGTTTATCTTAATGCCAACCGGTTTTTTCCTCTGTTTTCCCTGTCTTCAATCAATTCTATTTCATAGTCTCTATGCTTGCTTTCTCACCCCCCCCCCCTTTTTTTTTAAAAGACAAAAACCTTCCCCCTCTTAAACTGAGGGAGGTTTTTCCTGTGAGGCACCTAAAGGAAACAGAAAAAATTACTAACTCTGATGAAATCTTGACAATGAAAATGCTCAACAAGACCAATTATGACAGAGCTGGCAACATTTGTTCAGCAGAACAGCCACAGCGAAGTATTACGAATGCAGATCACGTCCTGCTTGTGCAAAACCAACACAGCTTCAGTTTCATCAAGCAAACAAACAAAATGTACCTTTGCTGTAGAAAATCATTCACATTGCACCGTAGCTGTAGTAGTTATGGTTGCTCACACCTCCACCCACTTTAGTTATACATTATATAATACAGACAAATCGGCAATGTTTTACCTTACAATCCTTTTATTGCCTCAGCTTTGCCCTAGTAGTTATTACTATTACTCCATCTTTTTGTTGAATATAACATTGCTGTTCTTCACTGCTGGCAGTAAGCTGATCTTTTGTGTCTATGTGTGTCTCTCTCACATCATGTTGATCCATGTTAGTATCCAACAAGCCTTCATAGGGGTTGCGTGGAAGATGAGGTAAAGGGGGAAAAAAACCTGCTAACCCGTCCCTCATCTCCTTTCTTTTTTGAAAGCTAGCCTTTGTGAAGCTGCCGGGAGCAGCTCCAATGTCTCCAACCGCAGCCAGGGCTCTTTTCATCGGGAGAGGTTTGAAATCTAACTGACCCTATTCATGCACTGCCAGGCCTTTGCTTGTGCTCATGCTACATAATACGAGGCAATGCAGCGACTGGGGAATGCAAGTTATTCAGTGGAGGGGCAGGCAGCAAAAAAGCACAGAGGGAGTCTGGATCAAATCAACTGGAGGCAATTTAAAATGTTAAACTTTACATGTATGCTTTAAGACATCTCCCCTTACCCCTAGACGATGTCATCACCTGTAGACTAGTATTTGGTTACTGTACATCATCGGAGTTGAAGGGTTTGGTTTGACTTCATTTTCTACGTAAGACTTAAAATTGGTTCTTGCATAATGATTTCTTTTCTATCTGGCTTCATCTTCATTAGTTATGCTGTGGTTGGTCTCTCTGTCCTATACTTCCAAGAGATTCCGTGTCAGTCAAACAGTTTGTCCAATACTTTAGAGATTTTCTCAAAAGGTTTTGTTCTGGATGAAAGCAGATTTCTCTGTAGATGGCACTTCTCTTTATCTGACGAGACATGATGTGACTGTATATCCAAACTCCCCTGTTGTTCCAGTGTTGATGTGGTATCTCAAATGAATACAACAGCGAGTGAAAATATGAAAACATGTGCTCCACAGGACTTAACATGCAGCTTCCATCATGGTTGTAATAAGTAGACTTACTATTACATACAGAATCAGAAACTGTCACTGCAGCCTTCACATTCAGATCTGTCCCCTATTCTGACAGATTTTCTGTGTTCTGTAGGTTTAAAGCATAGAAACACAAACACAATAAAGCCAGTTAGTTGCTGTTTTGGAGATATTTAGATTCCATCTTCATCAGTAAATTTGCAAAATATTACAAACAACTTTTTATATTGTGTTATGACCCACTTTTTGGGTTATCAGCATCCTTTTTGAGCTTTTAAGCCAATTTGGGTGAAAATTGTAAATCTAATACTCTCTCTATGCTCTCATTCTTTCTACTAGCAGCCATTAAATAGACCATTTCTCTCTAATAATTTTCGCTATCATATAGATTCATTTCTTCAATAAAACAAAACAAAACTTAAGAAAAAAATATATAGTGGAAACCCATGTGTGCTGACAGTAGCTGAGGACTTAGCTAGATATTGTTGTTGTTGTTTTAAAGTATAAAACCAGCTTGAAGATAGACTTCAATCCATACATTTTTACCACTAATGGAGATCAAGTTAACAGTTTGAGCAGATATCCTTAGGCATCTCCACCAGCTCTTCTGGAAGAACAATGGGGAGTTCCCCAGCCAGCTAAGGGATATAATCTCCTGATCTACCCCTCAGGTCTCCTCCCGATGGACCACATACAAAACACCTTCCCTAAGTAGAATCCAAAAAGAAATACAACCTCGATTGGTTTCTTTTGATGTGGAGCAGCTGGAAATGTACTCTGCACGATCAAACTCCTCACCTTGTTTTTGGTAAGGCTGGAAACTCATCAGAGGAAACTAATTTTGGCTTGCAATATTTACAATCTCATTCTTTTGATGACTATGCAGTTTGTGTCCATGGGATGCTGCCGGGCAATGATGGTTCCATGGATGTGCATAATCAATGACAGTGTGCCATCAAAACAATTTAGAAACACAGAGTTTAAAGAACAGAACAGAAAGTTATATAGTGTTACTTTAAGTGTGCATAGCAGCCTTTTTGAATTCGCATCCTAGTGCGTTTGCTTAGAAAGTCTGCTTCGTTTGGGGAATTGTGAATGCACAAACAAATTCTGATTCAGATCAAATGAACGGACTCAGTCCACCTACAAACGGTTTGGCTACGGCTAACTGGCTTCAAGCAAACCAAATATAGGTAGCGGTCTATAAAACAAAGTGCATTGTGTGTTCAGAGCACAGCGTTGTGGGTAAACACAACCAAAATATATGTGCGTGTCGGACAATCCCATTTCTCTTTTTTCACCCCTTCCCCTTGACTTTCTCTACCCCTCGTTCCATAAAACAAAGTGGTAAGAAGAAGGGGTGAAAACATTCCCCTTGGAAATGAGATACGAATGAACCATTTTATGTCATCAGTAGTCATCGCTAGTTGCAATTCAAACAAAGTGACAAGTATCTATGACAACCGAATGTCAACAAACAGATGGGAAGCTGGTGACAACAGAAAAAGATGCAGTCTTCAGCAAATATAGTTTTAATTGCCTGGACTATGGGCATATATTTTTTATTTGTCTTCAATAAGAAGAATAAAAAACGAGACGCCTTTGATGCTCAGCAATTTTTATGGACATAACATATGTCACAACCGCAACAACCACCTGTCTCCAAACATTTTGTGATCGATATCAGACTGAAACCTTTTCTCCATCATGTTGATTAAACACTGACAAGCTGTTTGTTGAAACAAATCTTCCATTTCAGTGGATTTTGTCAGATGGCTGAGTCATTACAGATGTTAGCAAACTAGCTAACGTTAATGACCGTTATTGATTAGCGGCTAGCGTTTTGACAACAGCCTTATGATGAACGGGGCCGCAAATAAATGGCCACAAGATGGAAAACAACTTTTAAATCATTTTAACATCCTTATTTATGCTGAATATAAATCAGGATGTGAATTTATTACATTTATGAATGAATGTATTACATTTATGGGTGTACTGCCTTCCTTCTGTTGCCATCTCTGCCAATGGATGAATGTATGTATGTTGGCAAATTTTTCTACCCCTTTGTTGCGGTCATGGGGTGTTTTCTTTTGAAGGGTTGTGTGGCCCTCACCTTTAGCTTTTCCCCTTCATCCAAAATAGAATTGAGATACCCATGCCCCTAACGTGAATGCAAAGCATAGGGGAAGGGCAAGGGCTAAGGGTTAGAGGTAAGAGCTAGAAATGGGATTGAGCCTAAGGGTGAAGTAGGACTCTGAGAAAAAGAAGTCTTCTTGTTTAGCGTAAATTATAACGAAAACAAAAATAAACATTAAAAGATTTTTTCTCAAGGACAGCCTTCTGATTTAACCAAAGGGAAGATTATGGTGTCTTATAACTGTGAAGTTACAGGATGCCAGACCAACAGGGATTTATTCATACAGGTTTTAAAGGCCACATAATCTGTGTGTGACATTCTGGTTAATATAAGCCATGGTTTTGGTTTGTTTAGATGTTTAGAGTATTCTTTAGACAGATTGACTGCTTATCAACACAATCATTGTCAGCTCTTTGGTACTACTTTGGTTGCAGAGATAAGACCTGAATAACCTTTACTGCTTGAGCTGAACTTGTTTTCATTCAGATGAAAAAAAATTAATGTGTTGAGTATAATAATCAACCCCATTTCTGGGGATATATCTGTCTTTCTCACACACACACACACACACACCAGAATCACCATTGAACTCACCAAACCCTTTTAAATCATTTTCTAACAAGTGTGGCTTCGAATCACTGAATCAAACCCATTATGTCTTAAATCACAGATCAACTCATTAAAGGCCTTTTGCAGAGTTGTGGGGTATGTCAAGTACACAAAAGAAATCTGGAGCAATCTACCTCTTTATTCCCTTTTGAAAACCTGACAGTTTTATTTGTCACTGAAATGTGGAGAACATTTTTGGAAATCAAAATTGAATGCAGCTTATGTTTGTTTTTCTTGATTTGTCTTTCCTTTTCAAGGAGATTTACAAATGCACTCACTGTTAGAAAATAGAAACAGTTTAATAAATACTATGCAGTACTCAATCCGTCCAAATGTAAAATTGAAAATGAATAAATGTTTCCTTTTATAAGTCAAAGTAATTAAAGTACTTGAAAATGCTGCACGGTGGTGTGGTGGTTAGCACCGCGGCCTCACAGCAAGAAGGTTGCTGGTTCGAGCCCCAGGTGGAGCCTGAGCCAGAGGGGGTTGCTGGTTTGGGCTCGGG
>JAOXYM010000007.1:9806895-9824393 GCA_028567055.1 Leptatherina wallacei | reverse complement strand
TGATACATTGCTGGGATAGGCTCCAGCCCACCCGCGACCCTGCGTGGATTAAGCGGTACAGAAAATGGATGGATGGAAAATGTATTTCACTTCACTGAAACAACTTCCCTGGATTATTAAAAGTGTTCCAATTGGTTCTATCTAGCTTAGAATAAAACCATACAAATGTATGAAAATTGTTTTGATGAATAAATTATGGTAGAAGATAACCTTTTTTAAGAGGGATATAAGGGCGTCAAAGCAAATGCTGTAAAAAATAATCCAAGAACAAAATAAACAACAACAAACTTGTATGTCCTGAAGTTTTGTTTGAATATAGATAATTAAGCCTAATCTAAAATAACCTACACCGATTTTCATAAAGTGATGAAATGTAAAATAACCATAGAAAGATAATATTTGCACATTACGTTTCTGCATCTCATCAAGAAATTATGGAAATGGAAACAAAATAAGCCAAATTCTTATTAAGTGATTTATTCATAATCACTTTTCATATAAACAAAATCAATAAATGAAACTTATGCCGACACCAACACACAGCTTGCATTGCAGCTGTGCTGCATTCAGTGCAGCTCAGAAATCACAACTCTAACAGTCTCACACAAGGTCAACTATATTAAGAAATAAACAAATCAGGATTAATTATCTGTTTAGATTTTATGTGGGCTTCCTAACTGCTTAAGTATTACATTGTGATAAATATCCTGTTAAAAAAAAATCAAATGAATAGATAAAATAAAGATAAAAAAATATTTTTTTTTAAATTCTGCTTAATCGTGAGTTAACTCAGGACACTCATGTGATTAAAATTTTTAATGGACTGATAGCCCTAACTAAAAAAGCTGCTGGATAGTTTCAATATATTGGAGAAGTATGAGCCAAATGACAAATCAATTACATTAATAGGTCCTTAAGAAAACCATTAGATACAGTCCTGCCTGCTTCTCCCTTTCCCTGTATGTTAACAATATTTGGTTTAGTCAGATATGGTTTTATGCCAGGCCAAAATTGTAAATAAGAATCTTTTATTTATGTTTTTTATTCTAAAATAAAGGTTAAACAAATAAATAAATACATTTATGGTTGTAAAGTTATATTAATAAGATACATTATATTGTAGAATTAAATATTAAAGGAATATGTTGGCGTATATTTCTTATTGAAAATAAGATCATGTATGGCAAGCTAGATAACTTTTTTTTATTTTTCAAGTCAACATCTCAATGAATAAAACCACAAGATGAAAGGGAAATTATAGATTAGACTTTTCCATCTAACAGTAGATCTTCAAGAGGCTGCAAATCGTTTTTACTGTTATAGTTAACAATATTTTTTGTGCCATCATTTAAAAGCTATTGCTTTAATCAAACCTGCAATATTTCTGTAACTTGACTCATTGCCCAAAGCACAAGGTTGAGCTGAATATACTTGCAAAATGTGCTTGTGTCAATACAGACAAGTCTAATGGTCTGTGTGTTTAAACTCTTCAATGGGATGACACTGGGGCTTTACTGGGTTATAATGGGAACACCAATGTGTGAAATATGTTATGCAAAGAAAGCAGGCAAGTGATGTTGCAAAGGGCTACCGTTTGGCACTAAGTTGAGAGAGTCAGCAATAAACGAGGACTAAAGTAAACACGCCGCTGACAGTCAGTTTTGGCAGCCGCACCACAAGCAAGGGGCACCTTCCAACTTTGGCCAAGTGAGACAAAATGTGGGCAGAGGGCTCTGTCTCACCAAGCAGGAAGAGAAGCTCAGAAGAGCTTTCTATTGCGCTGAGCTTTATTCGTTGTATGAACATTTAATAAATTGTATCTTTTGTTAAGGTAGCTTGGTTATAGTACAAATAACATCCTCTTCTGATGCTGGTTTTAAGGATCTGGACCTTCCAAACTTTAGAAATAATGAAAATCAAAGTCCCATTTACCAGTTTTTAGCAAAACTTGCATAAAGAACCTTTGAATTTATACATATATGAAAGGATGATATTAACAGAAACATAACTACATCTCATAACTCATTTGAATACTCTTGCTGTCAGCAAAACCTTTTCACCCCATCCTGTTTCTGGTAATTTCACATGACTTCAGCTAAAGTAAACAGCTCAATGAAATATTTTAGAAATCACCCACCCAAATGTGCAAACTCCTTATAAAACAACACAATAAGCTTTTTCAATTTGGCAGCCAGAGTGCCAATTCTGGGCCTTACATAGCTTATATCAATGCAGTTTCACACTAGAAGGTGGATCAATTCCAAGATTGTAATGTACAAAACATATAGGCCTACGTAATAAAAAATGTAATATGCCTATGGCTTGCAGTACATGAAAATTTCACAAAAATTATATTTTGCAACTGTAGTTTGTTCAAAAATACTTCTAGGGGAGTAGGGGGGTGCTGAAAATGCTGTTTGACTTTAAAGTTTTCCGTTACATAACTGGATAACATTAAAATGTAAACATTAACAATTACATGATTACAGGTTGGGATTGTGCCACCTGAATGTTGCTCTTTTGCCAAACAACAGGCATTGGAAAACATTATTATCTCACAAAACATGAACAAACTACCTCTTACACTTTTTCTTGTGGGAACAATCTGTTTATTATCGGGGCCAAAACATTTTCAAACAATTTCCTTCCTTTTTCCTTTATTAATTCCTTTATCCAAGATACCAGTATTAAACACTGTTTATTATTCTTCCTCCAAAATATGCTTCATAGTTTGAAGCGAGAAGTATTCCCTTATGATCAGGATTTTGTAAATCTCCTCCAGTCCATTATCAAACGATTAATAAAACACAGCATTTAGTTTGCTGAAGAATGAGTGCCAAGACAAGAAATTTCATATCTGTAATCTGATTTTAAATATTTCAATTCACAAGCCTCTATGGCTGTAATTATTGATTACAGATAAAAAGTAGATCTTGATGGTTGATAAAAAACTCCATTCATTTCATGAGATATGCATATATCTGAACATATATAAGAAATCAATGCCAACTTTGATTACATTGTGTTGAAATGTTTTAAAATTGTTTTTTTTTAAACATCAAGAAAGCGAGTTGATATTGACAAGATTTCACCCAATACTGACAAAGTTACTAATAAAACTGGTGCAACATATGGTGTTTGACAGGTCCATCGGTGCAAAAAATATAAGAAGTGTGCAGGATTTTTGCCAATCATCACACTGACTGCGTTAATTGAAACTGCAACAAGATTAAAATCCAATTAATCATACAGCCTTGGATTTAAAAAAAAAACAAATGTCAAAGCTGTAGCTTTGCCTTCAAAAGGCAATTTGCTGTCTGCTCATCAACTTTAAGGAAGGAAAATACTTATATTAATATTATCTCTGCTCAAATTAATTAGAAAAGTAAATTGTTAGTGCCTCAAGACAAGCATGTAAACATTAATTTAGCATTTAGTAGCTTGTGTCTGATCAGTTAAGTCAATATAAGCTTTTGCAGTATGTAGCTTAAGGTTTGCAAAAGGTGAAATATACCAAGAGCAGTTTCAGCGAGTACTCAAAGCATTCACCAGTGGAAATTTTCCATGAGGGGCTGATTACAAATAAGACCTAATATGTCACTTTTAGTTTAATGAGGAAATACATTTTCATCTTAAAAATCAAACTTTGGATAAATTAAGACTTCAGGCGCCCTTAACAAACGTGTCAATCTTTTTGCCATGGACAAACAAACAGAACTTACAAATAACACCGTTACTGTGTCAATCCATCTGATCAATAGGTCTAATCCCTTTGATTTTGACCTCTGTACCCTGTTATGATCCCGTTTCCAGGATGAACCTTGCCACTGGGCCGCTGACACACAAACCATCTGAGCTCAACACACAGCCCGGCACAAACTCATCCGGACACATTCAGCTACAATAGTGTCACGCTCGGATTGGCTCTGTGAGCACTGTCATGGCCTGTTGAGCATGAAGAGGGGTTTTGGGTGGCAAGGCGTGTGGAGGGTGAGGGGGGGTTCTCTGCAGTGCTGACTGTGTATCTCACACTAAAAAGACCCACTGTGCTGTAAGCAGCTTCAATGAACAATAATCAGAATTAGGGATATTTTTCACCATGCTGAAGATTGCATCCCCAATTTGTGTTTGGGCTTTCACTTCACTGTCTACTTCTGTCAGCAGACAGATGATGAAGACCTCTGAATTCTGAAAGAGTAATTAAGAAAGAAAAATTCTGATTTGCTAAAAGAAAAACAAAAGAATTTTTGCTTATAATGGCCCTTCTCCCTTGCTGCCCTTTTTCCAGAGCTGTTAGCCAAACCTGAATGAGACCCAAACAAAGAGCAGCTGTCAATGGTCTGCTAGACGGGGTGAATTAACCATAGAAATGAAGACCTGTTGTAGGCTTCAGCCAAATAGACTCCTTGTTCCTAAGAAACAGTGGCAAGAAGCCACATTTCTCTCATGACAGGCTTTAATGAAATCTAATTAAATATCTGTGGGCTCAGCAACTGTTCAGTGGTGGATTGATGGCCACATACAACAACACAAAAAGATAAACACTAAAGGATAAGCTGCTGTAAAATGACCTATTTTCTTCTGTGTGTAATAAGCAGTTGTGTCATGACAAATTAAAGATTATTGACTTCAGAAACTTGAATATGCAATAGTATATACCCAGCAACAGGCTGCAGCTATTCCGTGAGACTGTAATTTAATTTAAGATTGATTTCGATAAATGAATAAAAGTATAAAAAAAGTTAATAAAGACTTTGTATTTAAAGTTATTTGGATTGAAATATTTTTTACAAATTCATTTTCCCTTTTCTGCCTTTCAAAATGTTCATTCATTCATGAAGTTGTCAAGTCATTTTTACTGTAAAACATGAATGTGAAAGTCTGAAATTACAGTCTAGTCTCAGTATAAAATATATATATACTAGCATCACATGAAGGAACATGGAGTAAAAATACAACTACTATACTTAAGGCAAGACAATAAACAGCTTCTAATGTTAACATTAAGATTTGAATATTGATGTTAAATGTAACCAGGGATCAGACGAGGGCAGCTAAACTAGGAATGGCCCCTTAGAAGCTGTGCATCTGACAGCTATCAGTGCTGTCAACTTAGTTTAATGAACAACAAGGGATGGCCTAAATGTTAGTTTAAGTAATGAATTTAGTCTTGCAAAATGTATTGTAAGATAAAGAAAACAAGCCAATATGAGTCACATTAGAAATTAAAAATTCACTGAACAGTACACCTTGGCAAAATTAGTTTTTAATGACTAACTGAACAATCAGGGTTTCAACTTCAAGCTAAAAATCAATGAAAAGTCTGAACATCTCAAAACACATTTTATTAAATAGCAGAAATGGATCTTGTACTGCTGCCAACAAAAGGCTTTTAGGACAAAGAGATGGGAGCAAATGTTTGCAATATGTTACTGTTGAATGGAAAACTGCACCATGAAGTACATGCTAGAGTGGAGTGATCTGGCTTTTGTATCTGTATAATAGTAGTTATGTTGTGTTGATTGAATAGCACAATTTCCACAAAATCCTTTTTTAATTTCAGATTGCAAGGTTACATAATAGAACAAAAGCCAAAGGAAGATAATATTTTAAAAGTCAAAGCACAATACATGTAATGGGGTCATAAACTAAGAGAGCCTTTAAAAGTACACTGAAAGTTAAGGTAAATGAAATGTTAATTTATGTCCAAACAAAACTTATGTCCAAACAAAACTTGTTAGGACATAAATTAAAGCGTGAAACTGGAAACTACAGTATTCAGGCATGAGAGCCGTTTTCCCAAATCTAATTTTGCACATGGAATCTTGGAAAGAATCCAGATGTCCATCATGAGATTGCACAATAACTGGACAACAAAACCCATCTGTACTGTCTTTTTCTTCCCTTTTTCTGTAAAGCAGAAATTCTTCTTCCCACTGAATATTGAGAAAGATTTGTTTATGCTTTACAGTAAAAGTGAAGGCAATACAAAAGCCTGGTGCTGCTGCTTCCGATTCATCATCATCATGTTTCACATTCCTGTGCATGATCCGTGTGAACACCTTCCAGCGAGTGTGATTCCTTCTGCCTGGCCGTGTTTTATTCATGGGTGCCCCTATCTGCTCCATTAAACAGCAGAGGTATCTCAACTTCTGGAAAAAGTAAAATGTGAGGTAGAAAAAGGAAGGAACCAGGTGCTACCTGTCATATTAGAAATATACTTTAAATTGCTGGAAACTACTTTTGAACATTTGCCTATTAAAGTTGAATTATGTATAAGGTATGTACCATCTCATATTGATATCTTTATCTAATAAAGTCAGGGGAAATAAAGAACTCTGACTTCTGATTTTGAAAATCACAACTTTGGGGCACAAACTATTGCTATCATTGAGATTATGCATTATATTGACTTAGTAATGATTATGCAATTCAAGTCGCCCAACAGGCTGACTTGAATGGTGTTGACTGGACTCAAATGAAAAAATAAGCAAATTTACGTAATGGTCATTGATTTTGGAGGCCAGTCTCATCAGAACATGTGTATGTACATTTTTTCCCCATGTCCAAATGAAGTTAAGCAGTCAGAATTATAAATTATAAATGTAAGATAGTGGATCTAAACCAGTAGTTTAACTCAATAATTTTCATATCCTGGTTTATTAGCTGTCAAACACTAATTAGTTAGGAGGAGTTAATATAACATTTGATCAAGGTTGAAAATCACAATAGGAAAAATATCATGGCCAAACAAAATTGCAGATATGAAAGAGACCTCCTACTGAAATGTATTACTTTGAATGCCAAGGTGTGAGCAACAAAAACACAATTCACTTCTATCTAAATGTGTAACATGAGTGTGTGTGTTGCCCACTTCCCAGAATCAGACTGAGCCTTTTTTTGATAGTCTAAATAAATCAATAAACTGCTCCTTCTCCATCCTCACAACAAACTTGGATTCTATTTGATAGATTGCACAATGCTGCATGCCAAATAGGACTATCAGTATTTCACTTTACTTCTGAAGAGATACTTTTTTGTTGTTCTCTTCGAAAGGGTGTTGAGTTATTAATGGCCTGTATTTGAGATGATTATGAGCCTCTGACAAAGACAGGATATGATGCAGTGTTTACTAATGCCAACTGTAACACCCCTTGAAAACACTATGGGGGAAATGATCCATCTCTACTTTAAAAGGTAAAATCAGTATTGTTATGGTTTTTAATCAAACTTTGACCTTGGTGAAGGAATATCTCCATGGATACAACCTGCAACTTGTCTCTATTGTCACTAGAGGGCCATTACTTGTCTTGACATTAAAGAGCTTTGATGATTATGTGCAATTATAACTTCACTGCCTTTTTTCCCTACGTGTGCCTCATGTTATAGTAATGCCATCCATTTATTATTACATTTAGCCTTTTCATCAGTGCTGCAATCCAACACTGCTTATCCTTAAAAAGGGCACTCTTGGTTCTGCTGCTAAAGTGAATCAGCCGATGAGATTATTTCTGCTTGAGCAGCTGAGAAATGTTCCCAATTCTGGACCTCACCAAATAAGCGTTTGGCCAAGAGGCAGTCTTTTCCCATGATCCTGCGAGTTCTAGTTTTACTGGAGTTATATTTCTGCTAATGCTTTGTAATGCATTAAAATTGAATTGTTTATGGAATGTTTTGATTCCCACTGCTGATATGTGGAGGAGCGAAAGAGCCAAAGCGTAGACAGAATACAGTGTGAGAAAATAAGACAAGGGATACAGGGAAAAGAAAGGGAGAGAGACAAAGACAAAGAAGACGCCTGCACATGTTGACTGAACTGTAGAACTGTCTCATGACTTAAACATTCTGTGGGATAAAATATGCCCACATTGCAGGGATTCTTTTCCCCTAAAACGTGCAGCTTCAGCAGTGTGATAGACATCCATCAATGGAGTATTGTATCAGTGCTGCGATCATATCGTGCCGCTTCATGGCAGACAGAGCTGCTCTAATCTGTCGGAAAAGAAAGAAAGAAAAAATAACTACTACTTGGAAACACAGAAACAGCATGGTAAATAGGTGTAGTGTTAAAAATTCTATGTACTTTGCTGTATACTTGGTTTCAGTTTCTCTACCAAAGGAGTAAAATGTGGAATAAACTATGATTGTTCACTCCTCAGGGAAACGCGTGACAGAAAAATAACTCAAATGTTCTATGTGATCTTTATCTAAAAAGATACTGTCTTTATTTATATGCCATGCATTGACCACATTTGGGATAAACAGGAAACAATAGCAGATCATCATTTATTTAAAAGTTATAAGCGCAGATTGAAGAAAAATGATGCACTTTCAGTGAAGTTTTAGCTATCACTGATCAACTTCTACCTGCCTCTGGTGGAGCAAAGATTTTCTAAATTATTCTATGCTTTTAGTGTGGTGGATATACTTCTTTCTCCAAGGTTACTTATGTCCAAATAGAATTTGGTTTGATATCCATTCGATCTGGCAGTTCACCTTTGTTCAGTGTTATCTGTCTATGTGTACAATCAGTCAATATACACACAGATGGATTGAAAATCCAATCCATCTCTCTTGTATGTGTCATCACCTTTCTTACAATATTGCACAACCAGGACCAGACCCTGTTTGTAGCTTAGAAATTCTGTGTTCAACAGTGATGCTTCTGACAGCCGCCTAGTTTCACTAAATGGCTACTGTAAAATTTGTTGTTACTGGTCCAGTGAAAAATATCTATATAGTTTTCCCATTTGTCATTTAGTGTGCACGTTATATTTAATCACTAACAACAACAATAAATGAACATGTCTGCCTGGTTACAAAGCATCTCCATTTATTATTTCCCCAACTCTTAAAATAACGGTTGGAAAAATATTCTTGCAATGCCACAAATTTGTAATGCTAGAACACCGGCTCAGTAACTCAAGGTCATGAGTTGGTAAGGCATGTGAATGAGATAATTCAGTCATGGCAGAAACTTAATAAGGCATGGGGACATGATAACTAGATTGTGTCCATATCTTTTTAATACATGACCAAAAGATATGCCTCGTTATGAGACAACCTCTGTAGGGACATGGTCATGCATGTAAATGAAATGGATTTCATTTTGTTTTAAGCTTTGGATGCATTGTAGTGATGACCTGCAATAAAGTACAATGTCATCAGAAGTGAAACATACTAAATTTGCAACTTAAACGCAGGATTTAAAATGGAAACAATATGCATTGGGCAAGTCATGACCTTTTGAAGCACAGGTAGATGTGCAATACATGCTTGGATAATAGGGTTAATGTGAAGAAGGAGGAAGTCCTTATTGCCATCACAGAGAGCAAGTTTTTCCTCAAATGATCTGAATACCAGGGTGACAAGTCTCTTTTGCAGCTCTCAGAGTTTTACACTTGTAAAATTAAGAACTATTTACGTTTTTTTTTTCTCCTAAAGTTCCTTTATCCAAAACTCTGATCCTAAACCAAACCAAAAAATGTTGTTACATAAAATCAACCAGTGTCTGAAAACAAAAGATGGCATCTTATAATTAAAAAGACTTGAAGTCAATCTTGTATTTAAAATTCTGATACTTATGTCACCATCAAATAATCTGTTGATGTATTTTAGGTTTTTGATTTAACTTTTAATTAAAAAAGTTCAAAGTGATAGCGTTTTATAGTTTGATCTCTTATTGAAAATTGAAACAATGACAAAGTTTTGGACACAAGTTAATAGAGTGTAGTAATGAGACATTTACATGTGGTCAAGTTATTTTTTTCTCCATTTTTTTATTCATGACTTTTGGTTATAAAAGTTACCCCACCTACCCTCACAGTAAATGGGAGGAAGAAGGCTATAACTGTACAGTAATAAGTCTGAGAAACTGAGTCATGGGGTCCATTGATGCTGTAGCCAACACTGGACAAAAACTGGAATGCTGTGAAGGTCAGATTCCATTAGAGAAATGTTTTACAGCCCAGGGTTGGTGGGAGGGCCCAGAGGAAGGCTTTCACTCGCTTGCCTTGCTGACTTCACAAGCCCCACAAATTCCACAGGGGTATTTATCTGTAGCCAGGTGATTTCCAGGCCCGACTGTCCTCAGGAACATGAGTTTATCTGCACCCAGGTGATTTAAACAAAGAAGGGAATAAATAAGGAGGGAAAGAAAATCATCTGGTTTGTATCCAGAGGATTTACAGGCATGACCACTGGCATAATGAGCCATGACTGTAACAGAACCAAAGGAGAGGAAAGAAGTGCAAACAAAAGAGGAGGGAGAAATTTCTCGTGGTGTATGCACAAAGTAAAATTGAGTAGGCTATCTTTAAACTCAGTTATGCCCCTTCAACACAACCTCCAACACACTCACACACTAAATCACTTATCTTTTCTGTCCTTGTGACAGAAGAAAGAGTTTTATCTTCACTGTCTAATCAACATGCAACATGGAGCTGCTGGAGGGCTCATGAAACAAATTCAACACTTAGCTGGGGTTTGCAGGAGTTCGAGCACCAGACTTACCTTATCAGAAATCTAAATAACATGTCCTTTGTACCAATTTCTGTGTACATTCAGGAAATGAAACATGGGATTGTGGAAAACATCTATTTCATGTTCTAAATCCTTCAATAAAAGTCCTGTACCAGCAGCAGCTCTGTGATAACAAAGGAGATTCTCGGGTTTGTGGGGCTACCTGCGCCTTGACGTTCATACACTAAGACATTAGCATTTAGATAACCCTTCTCCTCCTCCTCCTCCTCAATATAGGACTCAAAGGAATTGAAAACAGGAAGCAAATAAAGGCTGAATAATCAGAAGCTACATTTTAAATTAACATAAGTTTGTCTTTCATCCTTTAAAATAAGACTGGACCAACTACAGCTGAAATATCTGGTTTGTTTTGTTCACCTTTCAGACTGGAGACACTGAAATAAATGAAATGAAAGGGATTTCAATAAAAAGCATGTTTTTTTATATGACACCTGAAACCAGAGCTGCCAACTCAAAGCATAGAACATGCAGTTTAATTTCATTTTATTGTACCAAAGCCGATTTTTAAGAGTTTTTTTTTCTCTTTTTGCAGATGAATTTTAAAACAAAGTAAATAGTTTTGAAACCAACTTAACCTCTTTTATTTGTGCTCTTGACCTCATTTTTCCAGTGCCACATAACTTGCAGTAATTGTTTTTTAATGATTAAAATAAAGTATTCACATTCAATTTAATAGCCAGCTGTTTGTGTTTAATGTAAAATATAAAATGTCAACTGTCAAAGCATTTCATTAGTACCTCCGATACATTTCTATTTCTAACAACTAAAGAATGATGATAACTACACATGTTATAAGTTGAATAATGTTTTACAGCTGCCGAATTATTTTGGTTTTAATAATAGTTGAATAATTGGCATATGTTTGCATTTCCTCTAAAAGGTTTTGGGTAAGTGATAAAATTCCAATTTAAACACAATTTTCCTCCAAACCTCTTTCGCATTTATATAATGACATAAGATGACCTTCAATACAAAACTTCAGTTTGCTGGCTTACAAACTCTCTGTGAAAACATGTACACTCCTTGAAATACCAGTCAAATATGCTGATAAACTATCCATGTACAGTACAAGAAAAAATCCTATCCAAGGACACACTTAAATGTAGGTTTCATGCAGCCTTCACTCAGAACTGCAATGCAATTGTTTTGGAGACGTGCACAAGTTGGGCTTGAATATTCAGCTCATGGAAATTTAATTCCAAGGGCAAATGTTACCTAATGAACAAGTGAAAAAGTCAGCTGCCAGAAGGTTGTTCTGGTTAAGTAAGTCATGGGACTATAAAAAGGAAACACATTTTCAAATCCAGCTGAGACGGTTTTTGTTGTTGTTTTTACTTGGAAACCATGTCTCTCGACAGTTCTGAACAGTTTTCAATTGCTGTTTGGAGAGATTTAAAGCCTATTGAAAACAGAAAAACAGTGCATACATAAATTGTTTGGTTTTGGAAACATAGTTTGGCCTAAAATACAGCCTTTAACAAAATTAACCATTTGTGCTGACAAAGCCACCAAAGGATGACGTGCAGGTCTGATGTAAAGGGTTCCTGATTAAGTAACTGTGATAGAGCATCTTGAATGAGACTGGGATCTACATGTTCAATCCAACACAAACTTATCTAAAAAACAAGAATGTGAGTTAAATTAGAGTTGAACAGAAAATACCCGTGAATGTGATCTAGTTAACAGACTTTGAACCTTTAATTCCACTCCAGTCTAACAAAAAGCATGTTCACCTGAAGTTTGCAAATAATAGATAGCATCGGCCATCATAGACACAGCTTGTATCAATGTAAAATCCTAATGGCAAAATTCCTCAAAAAGATTCCAATCACAGTTTTCCATTTGGGAGCAAGCATTCCATCTAGTATTACTGTTTCCAGGAGGAAAATGGTCATTTAAAATAATTGTGTAAACTGTCAGACAAAAACCCCATGGTTGACTATAACAAAGCATAAAATCATCCAGTATTCAGTCATAACTGTCAAAATATCCATAATACACGTTGATAAGAAAATAGGCTAAGGGCAGTGATCTCGTGAGCTGTCCTGATGATAGCAGAAGATAGGATTCTTCTTCTTATACTTGTCTATTTTCCACATCTATGCCTTTTATTTGATTTGGGTCCCTGATAAAAGTGTGATGGAAATGGCTGCTACTGCACAGAGGTCAATGTAAACTTCATGTTACAACATGGTCAACATATTCTATTAAAAGGGTGTTGACTTTTTGAAGGTTGTTGCAACCATTTCAAACAACTGTGTAATGCTCTAAGCCCCTTAAATTTAAAATTTAAGGAATATCCTTTTTTATGTCAATGCATTTTTTTTCTGGAATAAAATTCACATTGTTTCTGTTTGGGAGGAAAAGAAAGAAAAAGGAAGTGCTACAGCTGTAGACAGGGGCGGCACACTGGGTAAACGCCTGGTATGTCCGTAGGGAAGTCTGTCCCTGGCTGTAGATAATTCCTGATTCAGCCAGTATTTTACTCACCTGCACCACAACAACATAAAAGTACAATCTGGGCATAGCCCACCTAAATGTAGTCATGCACACTTGAATGAACACAATCAGCCACACACATGCTTTCCAAAACCTTCATTGAAATAAATGGCAGTCTTTCCAGCAAGCTGCACTCACTGCAGTTTCTTAGTTTGAGCAGGAGGGAGGGAGCAGAGAGCAAGCAAAGGATGATTAAAGCCTCACAAAAGGATAGGAGATGTGACAACACAGCTGCAAGTCAATCACCAGGTCGCAATATGAGTACCTTGCCCAGATTCCAGGTAATATAGAAGAGATGAGGGGGAGGGGGATGGGTGGGAGGACTGGAGGGATAATAGAGTGATGCTGAACAACGCGATCAACTTTCAAGATTCCTTTGTAGTCCATAGTGAAAATTTACTCCCCGCAGGAAAAAAAAAAATCAAACATGTTTTTCTGGACATGAGTGATTAAATGGTATTAGGGAGGGGTTTCCCCTTCAGGCACTTAGATAAGAACAAGTCAGACCAAGAATTAACATGGAATAGATCTGTCTGACAGAAAGATCTTGAGGTTTGGAAGGCCTGTAATGATGGCAGGTGGTAGTTAACATTTCAAAGAGTATGTAATCTGAATTCCTATGATAATTTTTGTTTTAAGGAGACAAGAGGAGGACAAATAAACATAAAGAAGATTCCAGGGTGATAAAGTCTTCACCTGAATGGAAGGCAGTGTTGTGGTGATGAAAGGAAGGAGGGGCTCAGAAGAAGGATTTCTGAGCTGTCATATGTCCTGTTAAAAGGTGCAGAGTAGCTCACAGTGTTATCACAAGGGCATTTTGTCATGCAATCTATGATGGCTGAGTTGAGAGCGAGCTATTACCATTTGTAACTGATGACCTATAGGTGAGTTCATAAGGGCGCACATGTGATTCTGAATAATGTGTATTCAAAACTGTGTGCATGTACAAGCATAAAAATGTGTGCCAGTGGGAGAGTGCTCTGTCTCTTCCCCCTGCTTCATCCACAACATTCTCCCTTAGTACCAACACTCCCCTCACCCTCCCACCCATGCCTGTCAGTAGTATGGGCCTCTGATTGGGGGCCATGGGCTCAGTCGCCACGGAAACTGCACCAAAGCAAACAAAGGGGTGGACTGGAGCTTAGGAAATACAGCTACACAAAGGGCTACCGAGCACAGTGGAAGATTTCAGGAGGGACTCAAACAAAGCCAAGCTGCTGCTGAACAGTGAAGCTTGAGTAAACGCTGCTTGTTTTGCCTCTCATTAACAGCATTGGTCCTTAATGCTCGGAGCTGAAATCTGCAGAAAACTGTGCATAAGCCTCAAGATTTCCAATTAATCCCATCTTCTTCCCCCTGCCTTGGAATTGCATTATTAACATATGCAAATGACATAATTGGAGATGTGATTAATTAAATTTCCACACATTTTCTGTGATTTTTCCATGCAATGCATAAATGGAAGAATTCCAAAGTAATTTCAAACCATCTGCTTTTTTCACTGAATATTTTGTCAAACAGCAGTGGATAACTTCCAAGCTTTAATACTGCTTCACTTCTACTGAGGCTACAGTTGCAAGCAATGTTACCAACATGAGGTGAATTAGCATCATGATAACAAACTAAGCAATAAAGTTATTAGTTTTTGTTCTTTTTATTTAAATAAATATAACCAGATTATTACAAATGAAACTCCAGAGCACCCACTGTCAAAAGAAATACATGATAATTATGAGATAAAAGTCTTGAATATGCAAAGTGCCTCTCAAGTCTATTTATGTTTCTTCAGTAAAGGCACTGTAATCCTGACTGATGAGAAGTAAAAGCAGACATGGGGACATAGAGGAGGTAACTGGACTAAAGAAGGATTACATTTTCTTAGGGTCCTGTGGTTGGTCCTGTCCATGGAGACTCATTAAGATTTGCCTTGACATTAAGGGCCCTCTCTCTTTCAACCTGTGTGCAGTCATGACGCTGAGATCAAACGGACTGCTATAGGTGAGGGCATTCTCAATGGCCTAAAGCTGGTCATTCATCCTTTTAAAAGACAGGAAATCAGGCTAAATGGAGGCCCAGCTCCTCCTCCTCCCCACTAAAGAGGCTTCAAAAGTTGCAGAGTTTTTGCTGTAAAGAATTTCAAGTGGTCATGGGCCTTTGAGGGAGGGTGCAGAGCCAATAAAACTCAGGATTACTTGTGTCAAGGAAACACACCTGCATTTCATACATTGTCAGCATCTTTTTCTAATCACAAACTCCAAGCAGGGCAATAGCTTTAGCTCCAAAGGAAATCCAAACCAAAATAATTTTGTTTTAGAATAGATCTCACATTTTCACTTGTCTACTATACATTTGTCAGTGGTTATGGCTGTGTAGTGTAAATGCTTCAGGAGAAACAAAGACCCTTTGTTTGACCAGCTTGACTCCTCTGACTTTTCAGCCTCAAAGCCAGTGCAATGTTGTTTTCTTCCAGTGTTTCTTTTACTACAGTTATTATTATTGTTAGGAGCTTTTATCATGTGTTAATTATATCCCCATGCCTTAATCAGCAACATTTATGTACAATTAGTCATATAAGAACATTGGCTACTGCTGCATGTAGAATATGACACAGTTAATGTTCCAGAGATTTTATGCTGCCAATGCAAACTGATGCCTCAAGTTCGCCTCAAGACAAAAAATTGCAAAGCCAAATATTATGAAGGAGCATATGTTTCATACATTTCACTTTCTATGACTGAGAAAGATAATTGACCACCTCTGGTTAAAGCTCCCTTATAATGTGAAGCAACTGTGCAACACCATAATTTCCTACAGCCTCTAAATGCATTCCTGCCAACATTCCTTCTCCATTTTGTATTTTAAAGTCATTTCTTTCTTCATATTTTTTTTTACTCTTTCACTTTTGTAGTTTCTTTCTGCATGGCTCTCATTTAATGGGTGATCATTATTCATGAACTTCTGAGTTTTCTGTATTGGTCTGACCTTGCCAAGTTGTCTAATCCAGTATTTCGACTCATATAAATTAAGAAGGGTGTCATCGTTTTTCCACTTCTGCAAGTTTTGAAATGCTTTGCTCTTGTATGCTTCTGTTTGTTTTGCCTGTCTTTGTTTGCTTCCCACCTGTGTTCAGTTACTTGATTATTCCACATCTGTGTTCAATTATTCAGTAAGTTTTTATATGTGCTCATTTTCTTTCTTTGTTCTCCACCGTTGATTGTTTTTACACGTTTCTTTCAGCTTATTGACTTCATTATG
The DNA here is from genome assembly GCA_028567055.1 of Leptatherina wallacei. NCBI lineage: Eukaryota > Metazoa > Chordata > Actinopteri > Atheriniformes > Atherinidae > Leptatherina > Leptatherina wallacei. The sequence goes on along the minus strand of JAOXYM010000007.1, from coordinate 9,808,097 downwards.
TTCCTGAGAGCGCAGAGTAAGTTAACCCAGAGTTTTATTTTGAATTCAATTAGTAAAACCTCCTTTCTGGAATAGGCTCCAGGACTTGGTCTTCGTGAGGAACCATTACAAATTACTTAGGTTGCTATTAAGCTTACGTTACTTGTACTTCCGGTAAAATGTGACCGGCATTTGCAGCCCGAGTCTACTAATAGCTACAAACTTTTGCTACTTTAACCATTTTGAAGCACAACAAATTGCTCAGTATCAAGGAAAAACTCATTATGGCACTCATTCATCTGGGCAGATTAAATCTCAAAAATATATACAATACATCTATTGTGAATATCTGCCTTCACACAGCATGGTAGAGAATGTCTGTACAGTTTAAAAGTAATTTACATCAATGGAAAAAGCAACAAACTTAAATAGATCAATAAATACCTGTGTAATATCAATACAGAGCTAAGAGAAGTTCATACAGCGTCTAGGCTGCAGAAACAACTTGTTTTACTTCTTTTAATCACTATAGGCAAAGCTGTAGAGGTTAAACACTGAAATAATATTTAATGAGATAAATTACACAGTAGAGTGGAAATACAAACAATTCTGAGGTAAAAATATTTTAAACTGTTATTCTAATAAATGCTATTCTGTGCTATGCAGTACATAATGATCGACCAGTGTGAATTAATGATAAGCAGTGATTTAGCCAGGCTTAAAATCAAAACCATGATCTAGAACCACTTTATATTTATACCTTTTCCAGTTCCGAAGGCTTAGCTTTGAACAGCACAGTATGAGTTTCCAGTATTAGATCTCAGGGTTCAACATTAAGAGCAGCTGGACAACCCTTCTTGCTCTGCTGGCCTTACTTCCTCCAACTACCCCTGCCTCTGAGGTCCGTGACAGATGTGTGATTGATACCCGTGGTGCAGGATGATATGCTGTTTCTAATTTTAGCCTTGTTCACATGGGAGCTCTCACAGCAACAGGTAACCTGGACACCAAAGCCAGAGTCTATCTGGATGTGATGGCTGCATCTACAGCCACACATTTGTGGTAATCGTACATCATACACACTTGTTTTTTTGTTATCTCATGATTTAAGTTACAGATTCATATAGCATATTTGGCATCAGTTAATTCGTTTGACACAACACTTTATTCTAAAATTAGTGCGCACATTTTAGTTTATATTGTGTTGTTGTCATTCATTGGTT
>JAOXYM010000007.1:9783567-9800695 GCA_028567055.1 Leptatherina wallacei | reverse complement strand
ATTCCTACTTGTGAATTGAAGGCATTTGGTAATATACATCAGTTATTTAGGGAACCTTTCATCTTAATTTTTAAGACAAAAATATTTACTTTTTGCATTTAAGTGGGTGAGATCTTCTCATCCAGATGTATAGCGCAACAGTTTGATTGACTTTTCTGGGGCAGCAGTTGCTCGGGTGGTAGAGCAGGTCATCTAGTTCGTCATCTGTTGGTGTGCCCTTGAGCAAGACACCCCTTGCCTCCAGTGTCGGCATCCCTGGTGTATGGATGAGTATGAATGCTTCGGTGATGGTCGGAGAGGCCGTTGGCGCACATGGGCTGCCACGTTTCTGTCAGTCTGCCCCAGGGTAGCTTACCATCACCAGGTATGAATGACAAGTAAATGAATAATGGATCCAATGTAAGCACTTTGAGTGCTTACAAAAAAAAAATTTAGACTTTTGTGTGAATTCAGAATGTACCTAAAATATACCATAACTTTTACAAGTGAACTTAATCTACTGATTGTACAACATGTTGTTCTTTAACAAGATGATTAACAATGAAAAAAAAACAAAAAAACAAAAACAAAAGAAGTGTCTGAACCATGAATAAAACTTTCTGGTTCAATGAAAGCTTGTCTTTAAACAGACCTCTTCATCATACTGTTCACATTTTGACATCATCAGTCTAAGATGTTTGAGATGAAGGAATAACCGCTGCATGATTGTGCTTAAACAAAAAATCATATCATTTTCCTATAAATTTCACCTAAAGATTTAATAACCCTGGAAACCCTTAACTTTTTGTTAACTTTTTGCGACTTATACATTAAGCTGCCGCTGGAATGGTGGGTTGCAAGCACAGATGTCAGAATTGAGCCAAGGAGACAGAATCTCTACAAGGGCAGCGAAGAGGTTACTTCAGCCTCTTCTTCCTGACTCGACACATCTGAGAGCAGCAGAGGCCTTTGTGTGTTGGAGAGTCATGTTTAGTGAGAATGAAAAATCATGGAGTGGTTGCTGAAGCAAAATAGCCAAGACAGTATGTATGCCTAAGCAGAATGGGTTATGTGACTCTGTTATTACTTAGAATATTTAACATTGTGCTTTGAACAGTTTTTCAGTCACCTGAATACCTTGGTGGGGAGAAAGGGGTGTGCTTTAGTCTGACCAGGTATATACTTTCAGGTAATATGTTTTGACAATTTAAATTTTATGTTAATTTGTTTTTCTTTGTCGTTATTTTAACAGGACAGCATCAGAGGTGCTTACTTCTTTTTTCCCAGTTTTAGTTTCCCTTGGAATATTTTTAGCTGATCCATTGAATGGGACATAATTTATTTTTGTTTTACACATTTGGCTGTATCAAAGGGAGAGGTTCAACTGGGTAGTGGTTTTTGCATGTGTTTTGTTGTGCTTTGAGTTGCCAACGTTTGTTGTTTATCTAAATTCCATGTATGGTATTAGTTTAGTTTGTAACATTACTCTACCTGAGCTTCCCCAATGATACCGTATTCTTTCACTGTGTTTTTGTTTGGTCCGTTTGTTTGGTCTGCTATGTCTGGCTAAGTGAAAATATTATTCCACCCTTTTATATATGTCCAACGGTCAGACTAATTCAAGTTTTTGAACATTTTATTTTAGTGTAAATAAAGGGACCTTTTGAGCACAGTGGTCTCTTGTTGCAGTTTATTCTGGGTTTATTAGGTTAAATATAACTTGGTCATTATATATACACATATACACACACACACACACACACACACACACACACACTTCCTGTTGACTGCAGTTATGATTCCAGAAATAACCAAAGAAAACCGTAGCAAAAGGGCTGTCCTTTACTATGTAAAATATTAATGTCTGTCATGCATGCCTGCAGAGATATGACCTCAAATCACATTAACAAAGTGGATCCTTTCTCAGTCCCTTTTCATGCCTCAGTATCTAAAAATGTATTTTTGAAAATGGACATTTTTTATTCACAGAGCCATAAAGAAACTGGGTCATTTTAATCATTTGAATCTCATAATGTTAGCAGGCCAGCAATCTCCCAGGTACATGTAGGTCACAGTCCATCGTAGCTCCTGGTTTTTTTTTTCTTTTTTTTTTTAACCACAGCTTTTCCTTGACTGTCACTCATGATTAATCTGCTAATGTCCACATGCAAATTCTCCAAGCAAGCCTCCTCAGTGTGACTGTACAACTAATGGGTGGCAGCAGAGTCTGTTTAGCCATGACATGCATATGTATGAGCTTGTGTATTTAGGAGCCAAGTTTCTTTGGATGAGTGTGTAGAGACTGAGTGGGCTAAGATGAATGATAGTCTAAAGCAGGGCTACATTAGCAGCTGACCACCTGCCTTTCATTCAGTGCTGGAGTAACAGATGGGCCAAACAGACTGCAACACTCCATTACGATCATGTAAACTAAGAATTCAGTTAGTATAATGCTTCAATAAATAAAGGTTTATTTGCCATAAAAAACATGCATTATGATCACAATGTACAGTATTGATAGACATTTTGTTTTGAAATGTATACAAGTCAGACAAATCCGTCTGCTTTGGTTAAAGCAGGCATTCAAACTCTCTGGTAATCTTCACTCAACGTTTTAAATTTGTACAGCAGTCATATTTCAAATTCTTAATTATAATGAACTTAATCCAAAAGGCAAAAATCCCTTTATGAGAAAAATAGGGGTTCTGTGACAGCTTGCTATAGATAATTTATAAGCATATTTAACAGATGAGCTCTTTTGGCTGTGCAAAAGTACATATTGGAAAGTATTGGTCATGTATTTATTTTTGTCATAACTAAGGAGAGGACAATCCAGTAATATGATGCCACATACGTAAAAATATATTTTTGGACAGATATGAAAAATGTGGAGCAGGCTGAAATTTCTCAGATTATATTACAGCTCAACTCTTTTAATTAATGAGAAATATTTGTTCAGTATTTTCCTCTGAATTCAATGTATGAATACTTTTCCTTGTTACACTCAAGCTTCAGTTTATCTTCTGCAAGTAAAAGGTTTTGTATAAACACAGAATTTGATTAATCCCACAACATGAATGCATCTACACATTCATATTTAGCACTTATTTGCTTCGACTGGCGTCGTCTATAAACACAAATATGCTAGTGTTCCTGGGGACTCAGGAACATATCTGGTACTGTCCGCCTCGCCTGGTATTAAGTAAATTGTAGCAATGAAGAAATCTTTCGATTAGAGCAAGGAAATTGCTTCTGTCAAGACCACTCAACTGGGGGGGAGATAGCTCTTGCCTGAATTGGGTCTCAATTTGAAAGAAAGGGGAGTAATCTAATGTGGCATCTTGATAACCTTTATCACAGAAAAGAAAGGAAGGATGTGTCCTGATGCCAGAGGGCTTTGGATTTTTGTACTTCCTTTGAGATTGCAGACGTGCCACTAATATGTTGTATTTAAAGATATTGAACTCCTTTTTGTTGTTTCTCAGCTCTCAGTTCACAAAGTGTGATTGCCGCTATAGTAGCTGATGATAATTGTGATAAACTAAATAAAATTGGGACTTGCTCATTTGTACCATTTTTAGAAGGGGAAAAAAAAGAAACCCTGTTATCGCAGTACTGCGGATGTAGCCTGTAGCCTACATGCGCCAATTAAGCTTTTTAGATGTTTAATAAGCACAATCAATGCGTAGAATGAACACTCCCATATGGGGCCTCAAACTACATTGAAGGAACTGTAACTCACTCAGTGGGCTACTTTTACCTTATTGAGCAAAAGAAAAAAATCCCTTTGTGGCAGGCTCAGGCATTCCTTTTGTAACCATTTTAATGGTCGATACCTCCTGGTCAAGAGGTGGTTGCTGAATGGACTAATTCTGCAGGATTAGTCCTCTGTGGTGGTGATCCATGCAGCCAAACAAATGCGACCTTACGGTGCCAAATTTGTGCATACTGACTATACATTGATTGCATAGGAGGGGGCAGTTCAGTCAAGGGATTAGTGGGGAATCAACCGCTGAGGCATACTCCACCTTTTCCACACTCTTTTCTGACTTTGAAAGAGTTGTTTAACAATAATCACATCATAGAAGGGAGAGGGGCATATCAACTGAAATTACAACCAAATAGAGAGGTAAAAAACAGACCGAGATAAGTCTATAGAGACCTAACCAAATTCATAACATTCACATTCTTTGCTCCAGGCTGGTGTTTGCATTCTTCAAAAGGCCTAAAAGTAAAAAACACAGAGATGTGGATATGCTTGAACTGGGTTACACAAAACACAGGCTTTATCTGTGTTAGATGACCTTCTGTTCCTAACAGGGCTCAGTTCTGCACGACTCAACAGCCAAATAAACAGAGGACGGCTTTGTCTGTGGCTTCAGTAGCATCTGAGAGATAAGGTGAGATCATTTATCTGCAGGGTAAAAATGACACAATGATACTTATTCAGCTTGTACCTGGTTTATAAAAGATATAATGCTCTGAACTGTCAAAATAAAGAAAAACACCTGGCAAACAGGGAGAGCAGCATTTTGAGATTCTAAATTTCTGGTAAAATGCTTGTACTTTCTGTTTGGTGCTGAAGTAGAGAAGATGGGGGTATAGGAGGTGAATGTCTAGAAAGAATGAAACTACATTGATTTTGATGTCTCCACCTGGTGCATGAATGAACACTATATTTCTCCTTTGTGGGGTTCTATACAACTAAAACAAGCATATTGTGATTTACCCCAGATGCTTGCAAAAAAGAAAAAAAATTTACATAAACAAACCAATCAACCAATCAATATACACAGAAAGCCCCGAGACACTGCTGAGCAACTAATAAACAGAACAAGAGTGAGAGAGACAGGAGTACAAAAGAGCTCCACTGACAATCTCAAACATTATTAACAGAAAATCCACAGGGAGACATCACAGTGGTACTCTGACTGTTTGATGAGCCCAGGCAAAAAAAGAAACACCAGAGCAAAAGTGGCAAAAATGTGCATCATCTCTTATACAGTAAAACCTTTACTTTTTACAAAATTAAAATACAGAAAATATGTGTCAGACCTCCTACCACTGAACTGTGGTCATGTGAACTTCTTAAGGTGCTACCACCATCTGCAAGTGGTCTGCCATTAACTTGTTTAAGAGCTTTTGGATTAGATATGTGCACCGGTCAGCCAACCTTCGTTGACACTCTAATCTCCATTCAAACACTATTAAAGCTTACATAAAATGGGCCCTGATTCCTGTACGAGAATTTAGAAACAAACATTTATTTGTTTCTAAATTCTAATTAATACAATGAAGCCATGAATATTTTTTCAGACAGATGAAAACAACTTCAAGTGCTTCATCTCCTGTCTGGTTCTGCTGGAGATTCTTTAATTGTAAAAAGGAAGTTTTTCCTTTCCCTGAATGTTTCCAATGCTGCTAAAGCTAAAAAGGGAAAACTGAGGAGATTCCCTCAACTATAAGTCTTGTGAGATAATACATGTTGGTACCATAAAAAGCCCTTGTTTGAAATGGAAATTTCTTAATTTAGCAAAACTTTTTATAACAGCTAAAACTAAATGTTTTTCAGTGTCCTCAATGGACCTACATTGTTATAATCAGAAACTAGAAAAAAATCTAGAGTTTGAGATACTTGGAAGAGAGGCATATTAACCTTCACGTTACAACTCTCACATGACACTTTTGCAGTTAACTGGGTTTATAAATCAATGAATGCATTAATTCTTGATGAAAACAAGATTTCAGCTACAGTTACTGATCAGCATTGTCTGGTTCTCCCTCATAATGCACCATACATTTTGAATGAGAGTCAGATCTGGAAAGCAGGCAGGCCAGTTAATCACTCTCTCACACACTCACACACACACACACACACTTTGATGTTTCAATTGTTTATGTCCTACAGAATGAAGTAAGACATTCATCTGCCAAAATAACTGAAAAATCGCTGCATCAATGATAACATCTCGCCAAAATTCCATGGACACTGAGTCACCCTATGTGTAGCTGGCTTTTGCACCCTTTTCTAATAACAGCCTAGAGGTTTTTTCTCATCTTCACCATGCATTTCGATATCTGCACAGATGCTTCTTCCTTGTGCAGTACAATTTCAGGATGTAGTAATGGATTGTGTTTAGTTGGGTTTTTCAAAGTACTCCTGAGCTCACGTGGCTACATTGATCATGACAGTTTCTTATGCAAAACTGCACGACTACTTCAAGCCTGAAAAGATCCAACAGCTGTTTCTATCCTTGTCCTTTTGCTCTGAAATTTTCTGAGCCCAGGAATCTTTTTACCAGACTATGCTCTGTATATGTGGAAAGTTCAGACTCCTTAGAAATTTGCACGGAGTATTTCTTTCTTTTTAACTTAACGATCCTCTGAGTTTAAAACAAGACATTGAACCACATGTTTTCCTTACTTTGGTGAAAGCTGCTTTTACACCCAATCCTGACACCCCCACCAATTATTTTTTGTTTAATTGAGAATTGTGCTACTTGTAAATTGTGCAATTTTTTTCAGTTTTTTTGCTTCTCTTCCAAGTTTTGAATGTCTGCAGACATTGGTTTAAATGTTCTAAATACGATGATGACAATGAAAATGTTTCCTTTGTACTCATACTTGTAACTTCAGTCTAATCTGCTTGGTATGTTAAAAAAAAAAAAAAAAATCAAGCTACATAATATCAATAAAGATAATACTTTTGCTTAGGATTTTAGTCCTAAGTCTTTAGAGCATCATCTAATGCAGTGTCTATTAAAAAACATAACCACATAGTAGTTAACTAGTCTGTCATGAGCTGACTGAATGTGAAATGGCTTGCTGAGTTGATGGAACCCCCAGCAGTGAACTTTGAGGCTGAGGGATTTGGTTGTGGTGGACAGGTGCTTCCACTGGAGAGGCAGGAGCTCGGTACGAAGCCTTTGAAATCTCCTCAGCTGGAAAATATGGCTGCATTTGAGATGACAAGAGGGCTCCACTACAAATAATGACCAAGTCATTCAATTTCAGGTCTTAAAATTTCCCTTCAGTGGTGAAACATTCTGCAAGTGTTTTGGGAATAACCGATTCCAGTTTAATTTGACTGTATCTCTTTTTATGACAATGTCACTTTAAAAAAGATTTCAATACAGTGGGTTTCAACTGAAATTCACTCGTTTGTGAATCTCCTTTGTTAAAACTCAAATGATGAAATCACCAGTAAAGTAGGATTTCTTCCGCGTGAGGGAAAAAAAAGTCACTTGGAACAGAAACATGTTGACTAGAAAGAGTAAGGATAAAAATAAATCCTGAGCTTAAATCCTTTTTAAAGACAAAAGAAATATGTTATGGTCATAGTAACAGTCGTTCATTTTCATCTCATTGTATCCTACAATGTGCTGTTGGTCATTTTAATTCATTTTCTGTCCTTAAAAAATCTGTTTTTTAGTAATTTATCTCATTGAATCTCAGTATACCAAAAGAAACTATCACACAAAAATAAATGAAATGAGCAAGATCCTTTTATAAACACATTGCAGTACTAAATGGTGTCAAAAATACAGTCTGGTACCACAGAAGCAACACAAAAAAGGTCATGGCTGACACACAAAGCTGGACACAAAAATCATTGTGAAATTATCCACGTATAAAAACAAAGAACTTAGAGGAAAGGGGAGGAGCCATGGCATGCTTATTCTAGTCTTCCTTTAAACACAATGATCTTTATTCATTCTAAATTAATACATTTTTCATAATGAGTGTTACTTTAAAAATGAAAGCACCCATTACATAATTTTCTAGAATTTCTGATCAATTAACAGTGTTAGAATGATATATTTCCACCATAAACTACACCCTTATGTTAAAAAAAAAAGTTATAGGTTTTAATCCCCTTTACACGCAAAATGAACTTGTATTATCCAGCAGTCCCAAATTATCACTCACAAGATTTTTCTTCAGCAGGCTGTCCATCATCTTCTTGCTCTTGATTTCCTTGAATGATCGAATTGTCATGGCAGTGATAAAGCACGGACAACGGACACCATGGCTTTGAAAACTGACGTTTTGTACCACAAGGAATGAATGATCTATACCACTACTTCATAGAGCATGACACTTTGATTTTTGTTCCAGTGATCTCTCCAAGAAAATACATTTTTGGAGTGTAAGTTGACTCTTTTCAGCTTGATCCAGCGATCTTGAATCACTACATGCAGTTTACTTCTGACAAGCAACATGGTTGCAAAAATGTTTAGATGTGTTCACTACACTTCAAGGACAACTGTTATATGAACAAAGCCCCGGTATGCTGGCTTTGTGGAGAAACAGAGGCTAAAAGTCAAGGTTGTTGTTCCAACACCAAAAAGACAAGGACCTGAACCCCAAGCAGTAATTGGAATTGTCTCAGATGTCTGTACTGTGTGTTGGATTCAGGAAAAAGAATGGATTCAGTACAAACATCTTCAGTACATGGACATTGAAATAAGAGTGAAAAGGCAACTAATAGGGCAAACAGTATTTTATATAATACATTTGTTCACTAGGCAACTGGAACTATCAATTTGTTATTTGTATAACTGCTCAGAAACATGAAGCTATTTACAAAAGCATTTATCGACAGCCTACCATCAGAAAACATTAAGGGTGTGTGTGTGTGTAAGCATGTTCATCTTTTTTAGATTTTTCTGGGCTGATTTCTCACCATTCTCATCATCATTGAAAAAATATGAGGTGAGCTCTTGCGTGGTACTTCTGACCGAGGGAGTTATTTTATGTTTCTTCAATTTGCTAATAATTGCAAATTGTCACCTTCTCACCCAGCTGCTTAGTGATGGTCTTGTAGCGCATTCTGGTTTTGTTTTGCTTTATTAATTTGTTTATTTTATTTTTATTGAGTTTTTTTTATTTTTTTGTGTTTTTGTTTTATTTTGAATTTTTTTTTATTATTCATTTATTTATTAGATTTTTTGGTTTTATTAATTTTCATTTATTTTATTTATTTATTTATTTTTTTGTGGATCCTCTCTCAATTGCCTTGAGGGAGGAAATGTCTTAATTTGCCTCATTGTGAACCTTCACCTCATCTTACTTGGAAAGTCCGATTAGATGAAGGTGTGATGTTTAAGAAAATGTCCTGAAGTCTTTTTGCTGTGATTATCGCCTCTTGTCATCCATCCATGTGATTCATCAAAACATTTGTCGCCAAGTCCTCCTCAAACTCCTGGCAGCCCTCTCCAAACCGTTTTCACATGCTTTAAAAAACCTTTTAATTCTGTTCTTCTTCTCTTGGGGTTTTCTTGTGACGTTTAGTTCGTATTTCAGAGTGTCGATGAGGGTTTTATCAAAAACTTTGTCTCCATCTGCTGACATCACTGCTCTCAGAAGAGACTCTGTCGTGTGATACTTTTTGTAAAGTTCTTTCACTGCAACCTTGGCTATATCTTGAAGGTTCTCCTCATTAACGACGGTCACATTTCCCTCCTTCACCTCAATGTTGACAAGGACCAAAGTTGAAATCCTCTCTTGTATAGTTTGGATATCCACTTTATCTTTTTTGTCCTTGGTTTTGTAATTTGACAGAAGCCTCAGAAGCAGCACAACAGCGAGGCTGTCGGTCAACTTCTCCGCCCTGGAAGATGAAATGGACTCCGGTTGCGTGGCCGTCACCTCTTCTTGCTCTGGGAATGCATCTGATGGCATAGCTCTGGGTGGACTTGTTGAGCCGGATGTACGGAACATCGATGTCTGACCTGAAACAGTTGCTGGCTTTGGGACCTCGGAGGACTCTGATCCACTTTGGGGTTTATCTGACAACAGAACCCCGTCTTTAAAAAGATTCTCGATGCCAGTGAGGGCCTCTGATGCTTGGTTCACGTTGTCCTCCGTTGGTTTTACGATCCCCAGAAAAACTTGCTGCATGAATTTTCCAACAGCATCCTCTGTGATGGCATAGAGAACCTCTGGTGAGAAGCTCCTGTTCGTTCCCTCCTCTGTCTTTCTTATCTTTGAGATGACGGTGTCAGAAAGGCATTTCCCTGCAGGTACAACAGGCTTCTGATAAAAATGCCCAGTCATAAGATGGTCGTACATTTTGTCTGTTAATTGTCGGGAAAACTTCTGCACCTCCCCCCACAGTTGGTCCGTTGTTGCTGCTTGGCCTCCTGCTGACTGGCTGATGTCAGATATAAAGCTCTCCAGATCACTTTTAAACGTGTCGAAGCCCGGCTGGGAGCCGCTCTGTTTGGCTACGGTGATCAGTCTCTTCTGGCTCGTCGCCGGTGAACGTGAGAGTTTCTCCGTGGACGTTTGGGCCAAAGTCCCTGGAACGGCGCTCGCGTTTGCGGCGTCCTCAGAATCGCGATTGATGTTCACGACAAAACTTTCATCTTGACTCCCGAATGATTTCTCCAGCTCCGCCTTCATCTTGTCAAAGTGTTTTGGGATAATTTTCTGGAAGCTGGGACTCGTCCTCGGCGTTATGTCCAGGATGATGTCCGTAGGTTTATCTTGCAAACTGTCAGAGAATGTTTTGATCTCATCGGCGACGAAGGCTAAATTAAACTGAGATCCGGGTGAGACGCTGCGGGCGGCGGCGGGGTCGGAGCTATCCATGTTGTCCAGGATGCCGTTGACGATCTCGGTCGCCGCGCTGTGCGCCAAACGAGCGCTTTGGGTCGATGAAGACTTTCCCACGTTCCCCTCACTGAAAGATTTGATCAAAATGTCGCTTACGGCCTCTGTAGCTGTGTGAACGGAGACGGCTGATGTCCTGCTGTCGGGGGACTGTGGGGAACGACGACTGGACCCGGACGTTTTCCTTGAGCATTTCTGAAATCGTTTTGCGAGGCATGTTTTTAGGAACCGACCCGTGTGATAAATCAATCCACATAAACGTTTGAAGTTTTTCATCAAGGGACAAACGTATAAAGCCGGTTTTGGAGGAAGTTTTGTTGGGCTTGTTGCCTCTGACAGAAGAGAACTTACCTTCTTCTCTATTTCCATCTCGGCCATCTCTTTTATTTTTTGGGCGTCTGGATCGAAACCCAACTCCGTGTCCTCCTGAGGAACCTGTAAATACGTTGAGAGACTCTGGGAAATGGAGTATCCGAGCTCGGCTTTGACGGCGGGCATCGTTGGGTCCTCTGTACCTGGCTGAATACGCTCTCCGATCTGGGGAATCAGGACTTTTAAGATGTTGGTGGAAACGATTTGTACCACATCTGCTAACAGACCTGCCAGAATAAACTCCATCTCAGAGTCCATGGCTCCTGTCGCCAGCAAGGCCCACTGGGATGCTGAAACTTTGGCAAAATGCTTGTTCACAATGGGAATAATGTCACGCTCGGTGACGGGCACCATGTCTTTCACCTGCTCTGTCGTCTGGTCCATTTTAGTCTTTTTTCTAATGTCTTTAGTAAAATGCTTGCGATCTTGTCTCCTGTGTGTCTTTGTGGGAAATGACTGAGAATACTGGAGGACTGGGTTATACCGAACTGAGATGTGGCCTTTATGATGTCATAAAGGGATAAAAAGACCTGAAGTGGCCTTTGTGATGTCATAAAGAACCCAAGATGTCAACATTCCAAACCCCGCCCACTACGTGCCCGCCCCGCCCCCAAACATGCCCCTCCCCCACTCACACATGCCCCGCCCATTTCTGTGCTTCTGTAGTGGAATAGTTCAGACCGAGTATTACAATGACTCAGCGTTTTCCTAGTTGTGTGTGATGGTCTATGTTGTTGTTTGATTCATGCTGGAACATTTTTACTTTTGGGGTGGGATCAAAAAAATTGATTCACATAAATATCAGGATTCTTTGTTTCACAATTTTTTTAAATTATTTTTTTGTTAAAAATCAATTTTTCCCCCCCAAAAAAATTTAAGAAATTTAAACATTTTCAAATTTTGGTGGTTAGAAAATTGAATTAAAAATCACAAAAACCGGCAATATAGAGGAATCACAAGATTCACAATTTAAATTGAATTGACACCCAAAAAAGCGTAAAAGAATCAAATATTGTTTCCTACTTTGAATGTCCCCCTGATTTCCAGGCAGTCTCAACATAATGTCCTTAAATAAATTAAGCAAAATGGCTCCTGAACCAGTTGAAAGTGAAATTAAAGCTTTACTTTCTCTTAATGTTTTGTACAACATAAAGTCCAAGAGCCTGTTAATATATAATAAGAAGTGTAAACCTGCCCTCTGGCCATGTCTCGCAGTCACATGGTCAACTTTATTTTTAATAAACAGTTTAAAGTAAATAAATTCTCAATTATAACAAAACAGCATGGAATTTGTGTCTACATGCTCATTTTTCATTTCTTTAAAGCAGAATTAAGTGTTTATATGGTCATTTTTATCTCTTTAAAACAGAATTAGGTGTTTACATGGTCATTTTTATCTCTTTAGAGCAGAATTAAGTGTTTACATGGTCATTTTTATCTCTTTAAAGCAGAATTAAGTGTTTACATGGTCATTTTTAATCTCTTTAAGGCAGAATTAAGTGTTTACATGGTCATTTTTATCTCTTTTAAGGCAGAATTAAGTGTTTACATGGTCCTGTCTGTCTGTGACTGATGGACAGGAATAGAGGAGCAGCAGGAGCTCCAGATCATGACATCAACACTTCTGATGGTCACGTGAGGGGAGGAAGCAGCGCGAAGGTGGCTGATTGAATTCTTCCCACACCTGCGACCGCATCACCTCCATCAACGTATCCATCCGCTGCCCAGCGCCCCTCCTTCCTGTCTGTGTTGCTCCGCCGCCTGCACTGAGCCTGGAGGCTTCGCACTCTCCCTTTTCACTTTCCATCTCAACAACCCGCGCTGCCACGCACGCGTGAAATCTGACGTGATGCTCGTGCCCCCGTCCCGTTCAGCCGCGTGCGGTTATCCTCCCTCCAGACAGCTGAGCGCTGGTACCGAGGCGACGTTGTCACGGCGGTGTTCAGGCAGAAAGGAGCGTGAACAGGTCGCGTGAAGCGGCGATGAGAAGATGGCGGGACTTCTCCACAACTTCATGTTATTTCTCAGCAGGCTCGCGCTGAGGACCAGGATGTGCGCGTGCTGGTCGCTCATCTACGGCTACTGCGCCGCGTGCGCCATCGTAGCCCTGCTGAAACTTTGCTGGAGCATCGTTCTGAGGCCGACTGCGACCTTCCGGTGGCGGGTCCGTGAAGCCCCCCCGGCCTGTCTGAATGACACGTCCTTGGGAACCCACTGTTACGTCAGGATCAAGGTAAGATGCACGCGCACACAGGAAGCTGCCTCGCGCCTCTTCAAGAGAGATGCTGCTTTTCTACATGCGCATCTGCACCGTTTCCTCCCAGCTGGGGCGGTTTCCTCCCAGTTTCCTCCCAGCTGGGGCGGTTTCCTCCCAGTTTCCTTCCAGATGAGCCAGTTTCCTCCCAGCTGGGGCAGTTTACTGTGAGGTGGGGCAATTTCGAGTGAGCTGGGGCAGTTTCCTTCCAGCTGGGGCAGTTTCCTCCCAGCTGGGGCAGTTTACTGTGGGGTGGTGCTGAATAAACAGCTCCTCAGCCTCCCCAGTAAAACTTGGTGGTGGGAACTTTTTTCCAACCAGCAGGACTGTACTGGTAGAACTGAGATCTGGACGGTTCTATTATTGCTGGCTACATGGCAGCTGTGTTATTGATCTGGTGAATAATCAGCTGACTGGTTTCCAGGTTTGTCCCATAAATGTTTAGTTTAGAAAACATTAATTCCTTCTATAACACTTTCCTGTTGTTTCTGTTTAAGGTTTATATATTATAGATCTGATTATAGATTATAGATCTGATTATAGATTATAGATCTGATTAATATATTTATAGATCTGATTTATATATAGATCTGATTTATATATTTATAGATCTGATTATAGATTATAGATCTGATCATAGATTATTATAGATCTGATTATAGATTATAGATCTGATCATAGATTATTAATCTGATGCCTTATTTGGGCATGCTTCCATCTGACTGCAATTACCTTCAATCAACACAATCCATTTCCCCTGTTCCACTCCTCTCTAAAGCACCATGACACCCTCAGTTCTCTGCCAGATTGTCTGCAAGCCTCTCTTGGATTCTGACTCTCCAGCCTTTCTTTGAGCCTGCCTTGTTGTTCTGGACCCCAACCTGACCCTGCTCTCTGCTTCTGGCCCCCTCCTGGATTGATCTGACCTGAGTTCAGGTTCCCCAGTATCATGAATATTTTCTTGGATTTTGGGTTGTTGAGTGGATTTGGACTATTTCCACTATTAAACATATTCCTTCTGTTTGTTGTCACTGGCCCTTGTTCGAGTCCGTCATCCACCCTACAGAATGGACTCAGTGCATCTGATTGGAAGGCCCAAGTGGGAAGATATTTCGTTGTTTATGATGGCACATTAAAGGAGATGTCCAATGCTTTATAAGACCTTACGAAGCAACTTTCTGAATTAAGATCAACAGTAACCACCAGTTTCACAAGCCGCCCCTTCTGTGGTACAGGTTGTTGCTGACCCCCAGATAAACCCACCTGAACGTTATCCGCGAGACCCTGCTGGTTGTAAACCTTTCTTGGTCCAGTGTGAATTGCATTTTAATCTACGCTCTTCAGCTTTTCCCACAGAGGAAGCCAAAGTTGCGTATGTCATTTCGCTCCTGTCTGGCCCAGCTAGGCAGTGGGGCACCTCTGAATGGTCACGTCGTTCCCCAGTTTGTGCTACTTTTAAACGTTTCTCTGAGCAGCCAAACCAGAACGGGAGGCGGCTATGCTTCTTGCAAACATCTCTCAGGGATCCAGGTCTGGAGCAGAATATGCTATTGCTTTTCGCACGCTTGCTGCAGATTGCGATTGGAATGAATCTGCCCTGCATACTATCTTTCTGAAAGGACTATCTATTAAGGACGAGTTGGCTGCTCGAGAACTTCCTACGGGATTAAATGGGCTGATTGAGTTCAGCATAAGGATTGACAGACGCATGATTGAATGTAACGGGATGCGAAGTTTCCTCGCGCCAATATATTCCGCCTCATCCCAAACACACTCAGGAGACTATGGGCGCTCCAGTTTCTCAAGGAAGTATTCAACCCGAGCCTGTTAATTGGCCACACACGCTTGAGTCAAGAAGAACGAGAACGCAGATTCAACAACCACCAAGGAAGGGCTCAGCAGCCAGGAGGGGGGGGCATATCTAAGTCACATGACGACAACCCCCGTTCCTTGACCACCAATCATCCTCATTTGCCAAATCGTGTTCTGCCAGTTTTTGCTTTCCTAGATTCTGGCTCTGACACTGAATTCATCGACCAAGACTTTGCTGGAGCTTTGAACATTTCTTTTCATCCCCCATCACAACCAGTGCAGGGGAAGGCTCTGGACAATCATATTATTCATCCATGCTCTGCTCAGACTAGCCCTGTTCATGTCTCCATGGGGATATACAGTTTCATGCCATCAGATCACCACTGTTGCCTGTTGTTCTTGGCGCACGGTGGCTGAGAACACAAACCACATATCGACTGGTCTTCAGGGAAGATCATTGGATGAGGCAACCAATGCCTGAATACCTGTCTGCGTGCTGCCCCTACTGTTTCTGGTCAACTTCTCACCAAAGAGGAGGATTTCCCGGATCTGTCTGGTGTTCCTGATGTTTATCTATTCATCTTTATTTGTATAGCGGCAATTCACGACAATGTCATCTCAGGGTGCTTCACAGACAAACTGATCAATACTGTATAAGATACTGATCAATTCAGTATCTTGACCTTTAAAGAAGTTTTCAGTAAAGCCAAAGCTACCTCTCTGCCCCCTCACAGACCATATGCCTGTTGTATTGATCTGCTCCCCGGAACAACTCCTCCTCGAGGACGTTTGTATTCCCTCTCTGCTCCTGGACACGAGGCCATGCAGAAGTACTTGGATGAAGCTCAGGCTGCTGGACTTATCCGCCCATCTTCCTCTCCAGCTGGTGCTGGCTTCTTTTTTGTCGGTAAAAAAGATGGGGGTTACGCCCATGTATAGATTTCCGTGGTTTTAACCAGATTACTGTGAACAATCGATACCTGCTTCCACTTATGACTTCAGCTTTTGAACCATCTTCACCAAGCTTGATCTGCGAGACGCCATCACCTGGTAGGAATGAGAGGAGATGAGTGGAAGATAGCATTCAGTACTCCTGTAGGTCATTATGAGTACCTGGTCGTGCCATTTGGTCTCACCAATGCTCCTGCAGGTCATTATGAGCACCTGGTCGTGCCATTTGGTCTCACCAATGCTCCTGCGGGTCATTATGAGCACCTGGTCGTGCCATTTGGTCTCACCAATGCTCCTGCCGTGTTCCAGATCTTGGTCAGCGATGTGTTTGGGGAGATGTTGAACAAGTTTGTTTTTGTCTATCTGGATGACATCCTGGTCTTCTCCAAATCTGAGACAGAACATGTGGAACATGATTATAAGGTTCTTCAACACTTGCTCCAGAACCACTTGTTAGTTAAAGCGGAGAAGAGTCAGTTTCATTCCCGCAGTCTCTTTTTTTGGGCCTCATCTTGTCTGCGGGTCAGATCGAAATGGATTCCACTAAACTGGATGCAGTCTGGAACTGACCAGAGGATCGCAAGGCTCTACAACGTTTGCTTGGGTTTGCTAACTTCATCTACTTTTCATCCGGCATTACAGAAGGGTTGTTTTTGGCGGCTTGTTTTAATTTTAGTCTTTGTGTCAAACTGTCATTTTAGTTTTATCAGTTTTAGTCGTTCAAACTCTTTTTTTTGTTTAGTCAAGTTTTAATCGACTAAAACTTTGAGCATTTTAGTCTTATTTTAGTCACAATAACCCGACGATCTTAGTCTAGTTTTAGTCAATGATTTTAATCTGTTTTTAGTCATGTAATTCATTTTAACCCAGTTAATATAGTATAAGTAGTTAGCATAAATCCGGACCATGATTTTACATTAATCTACCTCTGAGTGACTTTATCTGTGACAGAAATATAGTTACATAATCAAAACAGAAGCAGTCATAAACTAAGCAGGTAGGCATGTTGATGTTTACATGTATGTACTGAATGGGTCTAGACCAAGAAACAACCTCCAGCTTAGAAATGAGAAGCCTATGCAGAAATGCCAAAACCTACAGCCCCCCCCCCCCCCCCTCCCCCAGAGGCCGGCTGCAAAACCG
>JAOXYM010000007.1:9755070-9766509 GCA_028567055.1 Leptatherina wallacei | reverse complement strand
GTATATATATTATGACATAACATGCATCAGTCACTAAACATGCTGGCACTCCACACCGGATTTATCACATTAAAAAATCAACCATCTTTCATAATGTTACTTCCTGTCAAACACTCATGGAAGTGAACACATTCCATCCTTTGGAGACTCTGACCTTAACTCCTGCCACTTTTTTTACACCAACAACAGCGTCCTTTTCAAAATCAAAGAACACTAAAGCTCCAACAGCAATCAGCTTTGAAATGTATTATTTTAGCTGTGAAAGTTTTTCTTGGAATTACAAACTGTGCATAACTTCAGAACAGTCTGCGCCTAAATTCCCTAATCCCAAAAGTCAAACTTTATTAAAGCATTTAATTCATCTTCCAATGTCCAGTCAAGCTTTTTTCTTCCCCCTCTCAGCCACATGTTGAGCACACCCTTCGTGTAATGGCCTTATTAAAAGGGAGGAGGTTTCCAAGCATGCTGGCCCGTGTCTCTGTTAGCAAAATTAGGCCTGAATGAAATCAGAGACGATCAAGGAACTTATTAGTTCTTGTCATGTTCTTGTGGGTGATATAATAAACATAGCCCTTAAGTAATCAAAACCATCAGGGCGGCAATCATACAAACAATTGAACTTCCCTGCATAAGGATACCCACATTACAGTGCCTTGGCAGCTTGGCTCAGCGTTATTTAAAGCCTACACACATTGTTCCAAAGGTGTTAAGCTGACTTCAGCACATGAAAACACTTTCATAGCCCCTATGAAAATGGTCATTTTATGTATAAACAAAAAGTAATTTGTGAACAAAAAACTCACTATTAAGTGCCAAGTATGGTAAATATACACAGCCATTTAAAAGGTACAATGAAAACAGCTTGGAAATACACCTTTATTTCATAGGTTATTACAATGGTAAAGAAGCTTTCAAGTGCTTGTGTTTGAAATAGTTTAATGTTATACAGCATCAATCACAAGTCAAATACCTGTATGTTGTAAAAGCAACAGTGGCCATGTTATTTCTGCCACTGTATGAGAAAAAAATATGTGTGGGCACTAGTTCAACAATTAAAGATCATTAGAATCCTTATCATTTCTAGAATTTGTGATTCATTATATTGTTTTAACATTCAGATTTTTACAGAGAATTAGTCTGATAAAGGGACAAAATGTGGTTTTGAAAAAGAAATGAATAGCTGCAGCCCAGTATCCAGGCCTCCAGTGCTCCATGTTACAAACAGACAGTTCTGAGGTGCACTGTGTCTGTTTGTAATGTTTGTAGAGGAGTGCCTCTGAAAACCTTCCTTAGTCTTTAAATACATCCACTAATGAAATTAAATGAAAAATATTTCAGTATATATATCTTTTTTTCATATTTAAGAAAACAACAGATCATTTCCTTTGTGGAGGGTGACGGCTGCTGGTCTTACAGTGAACTTGACAAAGCCTCTCACTGAACTGGTTTCCTCAATGTGTTGTGTGTAGAAGATGTGACGAATTAATCATTATGATCAGCAGTTTATGCAGCATTCTTCTCTGAACAATCAGCATGACTCCAAGTAACCCCAGCACAAAGCCAGCCGTCTCGATCAGCTTGTTCAGTTTCTTCAAGTCTCTGGCTCTGATGCTGCTGCCCCAGCAGATGGCTGCAGAGCAGACTGCACTTTCCACAAGAGGCTTATAAAAGGTAAACAATACATTGGTGTAGATTTGAAGTAGAGTCTGCTCTGTCCCCCTTTTGTAGATGGTTTCTGTGTTGCATTTCCAGTCTAGTCTATGGTCTAGCTGAACTCTAAGGTACTTGTGTTCCTCCACTACCTCCACCTCTTCACCCAGGATGTAAACAGTGCTTTGTTTTTCTCCTGCTGCTCCTGAAGTCAACAAACACCTCTTTTCTTTGCTTTGTGTTCAAGATGAAGTGATCTGCATCATCTCACAAATTGCCTGACTTGTTCTCTGCACTCAGCTTCTTGTCCATCACCAATACACCCCACAATTGCAGAGTAATCTGAGTATTTCCCTTTCAGTCTCACAAACTGTGGTCTGTTTGTTATGTATAGATCCAGCTGGTTGTGCACCAGCCACCATCAGGGAGAATTCCACCTGCGCAAGTGTGCACTGGCATGCAAGGACATGTAATTATCTTTACTTTGCTTAAATTCTACTCAAGTAAAAGTACCCATCTAAAGATCTACTTTAGTAAAAGTAAAAGTATCTATTTCAAAAACTACTTAGAAAATAACAAATTACTCACAAAAACTACTCAATCACAGTAACTTGAGTAAACATAATTCATTACTTTCCACCTCTGCTCATTGAGGTGAGCCAATAGTCTTTCAAGGACTTTCATGATGTTAGATGTTAGGGGAACTGGTCTGTAGTCATTTAGGTACAAGGCAGGATGTTTTCCACAACACAGAAACATTTTCCTGACTTAAGCTAATGCTGAAGAATCAAACACTTGTTCTGTGCAGGTTTTCAGAACCCTGGGACTGACAGCATCTGGACCTGCAGCCTTGTTCTGGTTCAGTCTTTCCAGTTGTTTCTTCATCAGACTGCAGGAGACAGACAGGCTAGAGGTGGAGATTCATTAGAATAGCTGAAATTTTTTTCTCAACCAAATGGTAGAGCAGGCAGTTAAAGGGTTAAAAGCTAAACTTTTGAAATTATACAGGTACAACTAAGTTAAAGTATTTATAAGTCATTGTGAGTATATTGATTTTTAAGCAGCATCTTATTTGGTTGGCTGAAATTACTGTTTATTTCAGGACCTCATGAGACAGTTTGTGGTTTCAGTTCCCACATTATACAAGGTGATACGTTTTGCACATACTGTTTTTACCTGCAGACAAGCGAGTAGAGCAATTATGTTTAATCTACAATGATAAATAATTCTTGTTTAAAAAGTATCTAGTCTAATGGAGACTTGTTAAAAGTCTTTCCACACAATTTCATAGGCTTATAACATGGATTGACTGACACTGACACCAACAAACACAAATAACATGGGCTACGTGCAGAAAAGAGACCACATTACAAACAAATATTGTGCATTTGCAAAAAAGAATTGACAAAAACCCTTAATATCTCTAGCTTGATCCAATACCCATTACACACCGCTACATCCTGAGATAGTTGAGGGTGAAGTCAGATTGAGACTTCACCCTTGAGCGGACACACGCACACACATACACACACATCATCTCCAGGCCTTTCTGCTCTTGCGCCGTTTGCAGGGTTAAAATAAATGTTACAGCTGAACCATATTGTGCCCTCCCTCCTCTCTCCATATCCTTTATTCACTGGCGCGTAATTGGTAGTCAATTTGAGCTCCCCCTTTGCCTATTGTGGGCACATTTTGCTCTGACAGAGTGCGGAAGATTAATGGCTACTAGCAGCCAAGGGAGGCTCGCCTCAGCAAGCATGAGCGCCCTAAATTCATTACACCAATTTCCCCCTGTCCTGCGCTCCCCTACTTGCACCCACAAGAGAGAAAAAAAAAGGGGGGGGCAAGAATGAAAAAGGATAAAAGCAAAATAGTCAGATTGTGGTGGTGAAAGAGAGAAAGAAGTGAAGAAACAAAGGATTAAAGAGATGGCTGTGATGTTTCTGAGGTCGCACACTCAGACAGTCTGGCACTGAGCAGTTAAAAGAGAGCCGATTTGTTTTGGAGCAGAACGCCGTTTGTTTAAATTTCAGTCTGTGTTGAATGCTGAAGTAGTTACATGGACAGTGAAGGCATCATTTCACCTTCCACAGTTGCTCACATTTATAGAGCACACATCGTTTTCTCTCCATCTCTTCTCTGTTTTTTGCATTTTTTGCTGAAACAAAACGTGTGCTTGCATATGTAATCCAGATGGCTTCAGCTGATAATCCTTACTTGAACATCCCTGTTTCACTTAAAAAAAAAACAAAAAAAAACAAGAAGCAACCACATATCAAAACTTCTTTAAAAAAAAAAGAAAAAGTACAGAAACTACATTAAAGTGCACTAATACACTTTTTAAATGTTCGTGTTGTTTGTGTATCCAAAGAGAGCTGCTGCATCAACATCTATTGTGGGAGGAACAGCTCTATGTCTGAGCCAAGTCTTTCACAAGCTTCCATGGCACATTTGGAACACTGTCATTAGCCACAGGTCTGTTGGCATTGAAGCCTGACTGGCTCGGATGGGCAGGAAACACCTTGAACTTGGGAATGATAAGGATGACCTGTCCCCATTTACTTGGGCCAGCCCATAATTGAAATGATTTATTTCTTCTGTCAAAGTCAAAGGGAATGCCCCTTCTCTCCCCCTCTGCATTCCTTTTTCTCTGCTTTTCCCTCTTGTCTGCAGTTTTCTCTGTCTGGTTAAACCAAAATAAAACTGGGATTTAGATGTGTGTGCACATATGTGTGTCTAATTTATGTCCACATTCATTTCTCCGTGTGTGTTTGTATGTGCTTGAGTATGCCTGTGTGCTTGCAGCTTTCTGGCCTCAACAACCTATCAACACGGCCATGGGCTTGAGTGTCAGATGCTCAGTACCCCCCGGCAATGGCATCACGCCCCAAGGACTTGCACAGACCGATGGCCTCCGGGAGTTCAGCTAGGCCCAGCTTCTGTAGCCCCACAATGAAGCTGTCTGTCACATGTCAACTGCTCCTTGCTTTGCTGCCCCACCAAGCCAAATACACCCAACCCCCTTATGGTTCTGACAATTCCTGTCTGCTGTTGGGACTTCAAGTAGATGGAGCTTTTGTAGGTTTTTCAACACCTTTCCTGAGGAGGCGTATGATGAGCACCCTTACCTGCAGGCAACTTGAAATAACTGGGTTTTGCTTTGGCCACCTCTGCTGAAACGAAATTATAAAATATTTTGTGTTTGAGCTAAGTTAAGCTTATCAAGCAAATAGATTTTTCAGCAAAATTATATTGACTTTATTAACATCACTTAACCCTAGAACACTAAAGGTGGGTATATTTCACCCATGCTACATTGGTTTTGAATGGGTAGAGTACCCAACGTTAGTGTTCTGGGGTTAAGGAATAGTGGGGCATTTTTATAAAATGTGAGTATGTATTGCACTCATATGTAATATCTTTATGAGAGTAAGATTGAAAAAAAGAGGCTCGCATTGGAATTAGTTATGGAGCTGGGATCACATGCCACATGGAAAAAAGGAACGAGTCTATGTTATTCAAAGAAAAAATGATTTTGTGTAATTACTATATGTTTGGGATGTTTCTCTAAACACTAAAATAATATCACTCATGTTGCACCATCCTGTTAATTCTGTTTATTTTGCCGTATTTTTCATTAGTTTTGCATCTTTGGATATAGTATCTGTCTCGCTGTAAGAATCTCTGTCTAATTTACTCCAAATTATACACCAGCATATCTGGTGGAGTCTAGTACTGGTTTAGTGGTTGACAGGCAACTAAAATAGAAGAGCTTGACGTTTCTCACTACTGTAAATAACCTTATAATGTGTGAAGGAGCCAAATATCATAAAATATGCATTTTAACAGTTATGTTGGGAATTGAAAAAATATGTCAGCGGTTTCATTCATTATTCACAAATGTTGCATTTGCTGAGCTTCATTATATTTACATCAATTCTGGAAAATTTGAAAATGAGATTTTTAAGAGATTCAGTAATCAAAGTTATCAACTAGTTTAACTACTGTCTTTGTCTATTTTTGACAGTTTTTTAAATTTCAATCCGGCCTTTAGTTAGCCATACACGTTCCACCTTGGAAGAGCTTTAAACTTTAAAAGTTGTGGAGCTCTTCCAAGGTGAAATGTGTACCCATCTTGAAGCAATAATAATCTTAATAATCAAATTAGCTTAATTTGATCATTGCTTTACAAATAAATAAATATAAAAACACCCAAAATGTAAAAAATAGGTTTGTAACCCTATAGCCTTTGTTTCTTTGTCATCAAAGCATGTTTCTGTCCAAAAAGTAAATAAATGCAAAAATAACAACATGAATAAAAACACTGCTACAACTAATTTCCAGTAATTTTAATGCCATTTCTTAATCTATGGTTATTTAAAGTAGCCAGACAGGACAAATACAACTAATCACAACAACAAAAAATGTTTGCACTAAGTTTATTTTTTAACATGATCCCAAATGTCAAGAGTGAACAACAACCTCAAAGTTACATATAAAGTCTAACAAAGTCATTAAGAATACCATACCACACGACGGTTGCTATAGAGTCATTTTGTGACAACTTCCAAAGTCATGCCGGTTGATGATGAGACGTTGTTTGTTTTCAATATGTTAAAAAAATGCAAGAATTGGAGAATGTGTTTGATGGTGAATAGTCCATCATCAATTCAGTGAGCAAAATTACAGCTGTGTTCCTATTAATTATCCTTTTTGAAATTTTAGAAATACCAGCAGCTTCAGAGGCCCTGGAACTATGTAACCACAAATTACCATGTGTATTTTCCTTGTGTTAAAGTGGAAAGTTTCATGTGTGGTTTAAGAATATTTCTTTGTAACCACAGAGAAGTTGTTTATTTTGACCAAGATTAGTCACTTTCAATTTCATGTTTATTGAATCAGACAACATCTTAATTGTGTCTTTTGTTGTTTTTTAACATAATGTTCAGTTTGATGTTCTCCCCATGTCCTGTTTTGTAAAATTTGCTAAATTAATCTATGCTAAGTTGTCTTTAATATGTAGACACAACACTGGTTCATCCTTTGAGTTAAGTACTATTTTATGCTTTAAAGATTCATAAGTCATGTCACAGTTATGTGATGTACAAATAAAGACAATCATTCCTCTAAACTGTTCAGTAACAAGAACTGGACAGAAAGCAGCCAATCTCTATCCTTCAGATGGCTTCCCAATTGAAGTTGAAGTCAGGTGAAGATGAAGATGGGGAGGCTTGATATTTCTATTCTGAACCGGGTGTGTGACATAACTTTATACTGCATTATCTGAACAGCTAAGTGAATTGGCTCACTGGATGTTTTTTAGGCTCAGCCCAGTGTCAAAGTGACATGGCTGTATTTATTCAGAGGTTTTAAATTGGTAATCATTTTACACACACCCACATTTACGCCCCATATACATGATTTACCTGGCCATTTTCTATTCCCACTTAATCCCTGTCAGAGTTGCTGTGGGGCAATTGCAAGAATCTAGCAGGGCCAACAAATAGACAAGCAACCATGCACTCTTGGGATCTGTTTAGAATAATGAAATTAACCACCTATACTGTTTTTAGACCCCATCCATGGAGAAAACATCTAAACTCGACAGAAAGACCCCACCTGAGAGCTGAACCAGGTACCTCCTTGCTGCTGAGGCAACAGTGTAAACCACCACACAACCATGGAGCTACATATTTCCTTTAAAATATGCTTAATTATGGCATCAAATTAAATCCATGAATGCCCATTAAAATCCTGCAATTAACTTACTACCTTATAATCAGCTCAAGTTTACATTTAGGCTATGTGTATTCATCTGATTTGACCTTGAATTTGACTAAGAATTTTATGTATGCTAGCATTTTAATATAAAATAAATGACTCCATGTCTGAAAATATCCAAACAATTTCATTGGAACTGTTTCTATATTGCCCCACTCAAAGGTTATTAGCAGGATAAAACTAGTTTCTGATGATTTTATTGTGTTGAGACTTTATGGTAAACTTGTGAAGAAGGCAGTTGAGTCCAGGATGAAGACATATTTTTTCCCAGGCTAAATTCGCTTGTTCTAGCCTTCAAAGCTCTTGGCAGATTAACACAGCTACACTGCTGTGTGTTTTGGCCTGCTGTGTAATTTATGTACCCTCTCTGGCTCACGGTTTCATTCTGCACCTGTTCAAAGACTACAATAAGTACTGTTTCCATGCTAGGGCTATTTTAAAGAGAAGGTGACAGTGCAAGTGGGCGCACAGGTTAGAGCTTTAAAAAAGTCCACACACAGTTCTTTCATTTTATTCTCCTTCCAGCCTGTTTAAGAAAGGAAGAAATTCAGGGGTTAAGAGTTAGGGGGCACCTTCAGGCCACCAATAAATTGGTAAAGGTGAGATAGATTCATAGATAGGAAGACATCATAAAAGGTCTCTATTGGAGTAATGAAGACAAGGTGTGCAGGTTAGTTTCTCTGCTGCCTGCAGCTCTTTCAAGATGAATTCTGAGCAAGTTTGCAAGGTTCCACTTAGGAGCTTCTTTTACGTAGACCTGGAATCAGAAGATACTGCAAATGTTTTGCATTACCATCAGAGATCACTGGAGTTGGGAACCATGGGTGAGTGGGAGACAGCTGGGGGCTGTGAGCTTTATAGTGAGAGATATGGCTTGAACACCAGTGGGTGTTGCAATGGGTAACAGCAAGTGATCATAAAGATGTCACAAGAAAACTTCAGGAGACACAAAGTCTCAATTTCAGCCAAGGTGCTGCCAGCCAGATGTGGAGGCACTGAGCAGCAACTGGAACACAACCTGCCCGTCCTTCATGCCAAATCTGAAACTAACAGGCAGAACCTCTGAAATCTTTTGAAGTGGATGCCAAGAGGTGTCAAGAACCTTAACGACCTGCAATTTATTACAACACCGTCCAGCTAGGATTAAGAGGTCAAAGTTTGTCCGGTAAAATTCTCTTCATCCCTCTTTTTCCTCCTTGCATATGGTTATTTTTCCCTTTTTTCCTGCACCTGCTTAACACCTTAACTTCATGCATGACCTTAAACAATCTGCTGCTAAGAGTTTTATTCAAGTTACTGTTGCATTTGCTGCATCTAGCTAAGCAAAGAAGGATTGCATGTGATCTGGATGCCTGTTGGACTTTTTCCTCTGTCATCAATAAGACTTAAAACAAAATCGGATCAACAAAATCTGAGCTCAGAGTCAAATCTCATGGAAAATCAAGAAAAAGTGACAAAAAAACTGTACTTTATCATTTGTTTGTTTAACATGTTTTAAGATTATGAAATGAAATCAAATTAAATGAAAAAAAAACTTTATTAATCCCAGAAGGAACTGAGTTAATCTCTCAAGCAGGATGTCCAATGACCAGAGGGTTGGCTGTTCGAACCTTGCTCCCTCAGTCAATATGTTGTTGCATCCTTGGGTAAGACACTACACCCCCTTGCCTCCAGTGTGGGCATTGCTGGTGTATGAATATTCGGTGGTGGTCCAAGAGGCTGTTGGCGCAGAATTGCTGCCACGTTTCCGTCAGTCAGCCCTAGGGCAGCTGTGGCTACACATGTAGCTTACCATCACCAAGTGTGGATGTGGAGTGAATTAAGAATGGATTCACTGTAAAGCCTTGAAAAACACGATATAAATCGAATCCATTATTGTTATAATATTGAATATGTGATGACCTTGAAAAATCTAAATTGACTTTAACCAATAGATTAGGTTTTTGTGATTATTTCATGTTTTGTGGTGAGACTGAGTTGGAATGTAATACTGTAGCTTACATGACAAAGCAAACAGCAACTATTAAGAAGGTTAAAGTTTGAATCATGTACTGTAAAGCAGGCATAGGTGAGATTAGACCAAAGAAGCAACTTGTACTGTAAACTCATTTTAATTGCTAGAATCTACATGCAACAGGGCAATAAAGTTTTTGAATGGTAGATAAAATGTCTGCATCATACAGAAGTTTCAAAAGAAAGCTTATCCCAGTTGTACATGTGATAACATATGGGATTATTAGCTTATGTATGTCTGTTATCACACCATTTGTAGTTTGTTCTGCTCAACATGTCTCAAGAAGGGGGGGGGGTACTCTTTGTGTTGACGTTAAGTGAAAGTACTGTTTGACCTGAGAGTGACTTAGGCCAAGACCAGATGGCCTGGTAAACGAATAAATAAAAATCTATGTGAAACAAAGCATATGGACTGGAAACTGCAAATTCCAAGGGGGATTCCCCAGCTTTTTATTGAAGCAAGTGTGCAGCCGCAACATTTAACTGAAAAAAATGTGAGCAAATTTGTACCCGTAAACGTGAAATTACTTTTGTTCATTTTAAACCCACCCTGTCTTTTCACTTCTGCCAAGTAAGCCTCTGAGGCTTTGCACAGTCGTGTGCAAAAGAAACTGAGTGATGTATATGCAGAGAGATGTGGAAGAAGGAGGGGGGAAATGAAATCAAAGAAAATCTCTGGCATGGAGATTTACAACTCTGGCGAAATATTCCACTGCTGCCTGAGCAGAAGCAGCAGCAGTAAGTGTTTTGAACCTGAGGTCTGACAGCACAGGAAGGGTGGCAGGGCAACAGGGAAGGGAGAGTGCCTCAAAATGGCTTTACGACTCTTGTTATCAGGTCTAAATAAATCAATAAAAATCCCACTTAAGGGAGGCTACTTTATTTCATTATTCAGCTGTTGTGGATAATTCCAGGCTTTTTGGTCCCCCTGGAGTTTCATACAGTAAAAGTCACGATGCTTCAGTTTGTATAGATTTGCAAGCTGATGTACTGCAGGTGTGGGTTTTGATGTTTTAAGAGCATAAACCTGCAACTTCACAGGCCCCCATGGAATTAGCAGATCATAGTTCTGTTACTCCATTATTCATCAGGCAGTATTATTTAATCTGTAAACCAAATTAAGCAGCAGTGTTCAGTGTTTTCACTATTGCATAATACAATAAGCAGGAAAAAGCCCATCAGTTAATTTGACATGTTTCATTTTGAAGAGCAAAGCACAGCATTCATGCATTTTAATTAAAATGATGCAGAGCCTTTGTTGTTATTACATGTGATGAAAGAATTTTGTTCTATATACACACTGGTCCATTGTGTGTGTATTTTTTAGATTATGTGTGAGTGTTTTAGCATCTTGATGAGCAGAACTGTTTAGACAGAAATTATATCCCCCCCCCCCCCACCCCCCCCAATTATCATCCAATTGGCCAATAAAACAGATGGAGGCATTTGATGTGTCGATAGGATTTTACAGCAAATTCAGAAGCACTTTTTTCCCATAAAGTGACATAATTTCCTGATGTCCGAGACATTCTTTGGTCAAAACAACACAAAGACACTGCAACAGCTCCATTTTTTACACCAGTAATTCAAGTTCAACATTTTAGGAGCAGGGAGTATAACTCATTTGACTCCACTCCTCTCTTTCTCATGTCTGCCTCTCCTGTTATCTGTAGTAGTCAATAACCTTTGGGGGCATGTTATTATGGCGTATAAAATGAGCCTCTTAATTATGTATGTTTGCACACTTAAATTGATTCTTTGTATTCATTTTTTATACTTTTAAATTTCATCTTAAATTTTCTCTCTTTCTTGGCTTTATCACTTGCAGTTTTAAATGTAGCTGCTGCAACACAACTTCATGTAAAAAATGTTTTAATAAAGTTTACATTGGATTAGATAAAACTTTATTAATCCATTCAGCAGGGTCCTCTGGAAATTGAGGAAGTTTACTTATCTTAACCCTTGTATGCTGTTCGGGTCTGTGGGACCCATTTT
>JAOXYM010000007.1:9700141-9730043 GCA_028567055.1 Leptatherina wallacei | reverse complement strand
TTACTTGTTCTGTTTTAATAAACCTTTTTATATATTTTTCCAACTCATCCAGACTTGAATCATTTTTTTCCACGACAGTATCTATTTATTTTAAAAAAACATTGACACAACTGCGGAATGAAAATGACATGAAAAACAGCAGGAGAAAACGCAAATGACACCAGAAACAATGTAGTGCACATGCCAGGCCTCTAGTAAGTGGACAGGGAAACTTTGCAACAACACTATCAGGTGTGCGCCGCATCCTCGTAAGACCGTGAAACACAACAACAGATGCGTTGCGTGCCAAGTTATATGGCGCATGAAACCTCTGCATCTTCGCTGAAAGCATTAATGCTCCACCCCAAACAGGTTTCGCTTCAACAGACCAAATAAATTAAAAAGAAGCCGCAGCACAAACATGACACCGAAGTCCGTCATTGTTGTTGTGCTCTCCGTGGGTCTGTGCGGGTCTGTGCAAGATGATGTGAAAGAAGCATCGTTGACAAAATGTTCCAATTCCAGTTTACACTGACAGGACTTGCCATGCTTTGCAAGAAAGTTTCACTCTCCAGCCCGTTGTCAAATCTTTGCATTTAAGTGTAGACAAGGGCTTAGATATCACTCAGAATTCTATCCTGGAAAGCAGGGATCCCCAATGTTGGTCAAATGAAATAGATCTCAGACAGCTTGCTTTCAAGCTTTGCACAAGCCTGTTACCTTATTGATACAGACATCCCATGGGCAGGACATGACAAATGTATTTCACTCAATCTCCCTTCCAAGTACCCACACGTTATACACCATTGGAAAGCTAAGCTTCTTGAGATGTGAATGATGTATACCATTCAAGGCTATAATCGGAACTGTAGATTCAGTAAATGCTTATTTCAGACCAGTTGCAAAAGCAATTTCTCTCTGAAGCCATACCGTACTCCAGTAGCAGTTGCTACAAAAAACACAGTTTATGGTGAAAATACAGGATTTTAAGGGGTAATTGACCCATTAAATTGAGTCAGATGAGTTGCAGAAGGGAAACATTTAAAACCTGCAGGACATTGGCCCCCAGGGATTGGGGATTCCTGCTGTAAAGTATTGTCCCTACAAGTGATGCTCATATACAGTGAGTGTTTCCAAATCGGAGCACACATAATTGTCCATTTTAATAAGCTGCACCAAAATGTTTGTCAACTTCCCACTCCATCCTTCCTCTACTCTTGAACAAGACCCCAAGATACTTGAACTTCTCCACTTGTAGTAGCATCTCATTCCCGACACGGAAAGGACACTACACCCTTTTCTGGCTGAGGCCATGGTCTCTGATTTAGAGGTGCTGATCCTCTTCCCAGCCACTTCACACTTAGCTGCAAATTGCTCCAGTGAGAGTTGGAGATCGGCCTGGTGAAGCCAACAGAACTACATCATCTGCGAAAGCAGAGACCCAATTCTGAGGCCCTCAAACCAGACACCTTTAACATCTTGGCTGTGCTTTTAAATTCTGTCCATAAAAGCAATGAACAGACTCAGTGACAAAAGGCAGCCTTGGTGGAGTCCAATCCTCATTAGAAATTAATCCAACTTACTGCCAGCAATGCAGACCAAGTTCTGTTATCAGGTGTACAGGGACTGAACGGCTCATACAAGGGCATCCAGTACTCAAAACGTCCAGAGCACCCCCCACATGACTCCCCAGGGAACACAGTTCAATGCCTTCTCTGATCCCCCATATTAGAGGGACCACCACACCAGTCTGTCAATCCAGTGGTACTGTCCCCATTGTTCATGCGGTGCTGTGATCAGAGTTTGAGCTAAAAGACATTTATTTTACAATGTGACTGTCCCATTATGGGTGCCATTTTGCAGGTTGTCATGGTGACATGTATACACAAAATTGTAATTTCTGGGGTGCCTTTAGGCTGTAACGTCATTTGGTTAGGGTTGAAATATATTCTTATTACAAAGTGACTGTAATCACCGTTTTTACCCTTCAGGCAGTTGCTCTCATGACCACAACAGGCCTATTTTTTTCTACTACTACAAATATAGTTTGTATAAGCTTGCATTCATATATGTCACATGGGCATGTTTTGCAGAAGAAGACATTCTCATTAAGACAGTACCAATACATTTACATATAAAGATTACAGAGGGACAAGAAATACAACTATCACTATTTTTTCTTCACAAGGCAGCAATTTTGGATTTTAAAGTCAGGATTAGTGAGATAAGGAACTGAAATTCGGATTTTCCAGTTCAAACAGAAGTTTTAAACCTTTTTCAGTCTCTGTCTTTCTCTCTTTCTCTTTTTCATCTGGTATTGTGTTCATGTTCTGTCCTGTTTATTATACTTATTAGGAACATTACAGTTGCAATGAAGCCCATTTGGAGAGAAATTCATCCAACATTCAGCCAACTGCTTACTTTTGCTCCATGAATAACAATTAAAGGACACTCAGTTCTTAGCTGTTTTCCGAGCCCCTTCTACAATATATTATAGATGGTAAACTCTGAGCTTGTTAGAAATGATTGAACATTTTTGTTGTATATTGACTCAGCTATTGGTTTCAGAGATTCTCTGTTTTATTAAACAGAAAATAAACACTAAATATTAAACACTAAAAATATTGACTTTGTTTATTGCAACATACAGTGACAGTTGGGGATACTAACTGTCACATTTCCTGCATTACAATTGAAGACGGAGTTAAAATGTTTTTATATCACACCCCGTGTGAGCCCAGTGTGACACACATTGTATGAAATAGAAAAGCCTAATCACCCCACCCCCCTGCTCATTCTTCCTGTTCATTTTTAATGGGAAACTTGAGATAGTACTGAGTACAGAGCTTAGTCTGTCACATCACATGACGTGCTGCAACTAATGCAGCCAACAAATGGGCATATCATGAATCCCAGTTTGGAGAACGATCCCTCAACAGAAACAGGTGGCTGTAAAGCCAGATGTCCCAGTGCAGCCGTAGTAAAACGGGGTCCGTCGCAATACAGCGGTGAACAATGCGTGACGAAGACTGAAGGTGGTCTGGCTTGTGTTCAAACCCCAGGCAGGCCAACAATGGGGAGAAGTCTGGCAAAAGAGTGGAGGGTTAGAGGACGGTGCAGACACTTGCTCTCTGGGGTAAATGAAAAGCATGACCAACCCCACCTCTGAAAACCATCCCTGCTCCAATGTGAGGAAGTGGATGCTTTTCAACAATGAGGAAGTTATCTCAAACATCCCCCCCTAAGCTGCCTACCCCCAACACATTATACTTCATATCCATTGGTTCCTTTGTTCAGACATCTCTGCTTGTTAATGTCATGCTTCAAAACCTGCTATGGCCATTTGCTCACACTATAAATAGATGGTGAGCACTATCGGTACAATGGAAGTAAGGTTGTGGACTTGGGCCAAATTCTGCTGAAAGCTCTGAAAGCTGTCGCCATATGGTGTGGGATCAATCCTGTTGTTACAGAACACTTTTGTCTTAAACACATCTCTAGCCTAAATGCTGTGTTTTGTCATGTTGTTAGCTAGTTTTCACACATACGATGAAAAGATCCATCCGCAGAAATCAGACACAGAACTTGTGACAGACTTTGTAACAGGAATCAACAGGTGGTCTTAAAGAGCAAAGATCCAGGAGCACAACTGAGCAAGTAAAAATAAGATAACGGTTGTAATAGATTAACAATTTATACCTTAATGAGCCTTTGTTATTAATGGGGAACCAATTTGAGTGTTTTTTGTGCTGGGATCTTTTTAATGACCAAGTGCAAAAAATAGCATTGATGACAGCTTGGCCTAAAACCAGCACCACTATCTGTCACACATTGAGGTAAATCATTATTTCAAAATATTTAGTAGAGCATAACATTAAACAGCTGTATTGTAGTCACAAGAAATAAAAAAAATTCTTCACTGTCACAAAATAGGATATAAATATTTGCATTATGTCCATATAATTGATTCCACCATGCAGTACAACATAGTAATGCTACTTGGCGAAATGTTACAGAGGTTTCTGCTGAGCGTACTGCTGTTGTGAACATGGTTGTAATCCATGTCATTGTTTGAGACCGATCAGAAGGGCATATATTTAATAGTGCATGTATTGGCATAGCTTTAAAGGGGAAAATAATTCTTCAACGACTACTCATGTCTATTTGTAAAGACAAGTGTGGCATACTTTCATTCTTTTTGTTGCACAGGTGCAAAACAGAAATATTGTCCTTGCCCCGGAACTAATGCAAATATTGACACAAATCTCATTCATAAATAAACCCATTTAAAATACTCTTTGATGATTTTATGTTTGCTTTCTGTACATTTATTTTTATATTATTAATAGCAGTTCCAATGGCTGAGATTTTCAATGGTCAACGGTGAAAAATATAAAGGCTTTGCATTTTAGCCAGGGTAACTTAAAGATGGCGACAACACTCAGAATTCTCTCCATGAAACTGTTTTTATTTTATTTTTTATTTACAAATTTTGTATCTAATTGAATGATGTTGAGATATTTTGTTAGGTAGGGGTAAGCCAAAAAATCTTGAAGAAAAAACCAAAGGACCAAGAAATTCATCTCAACCTATCATTTCAATCAGGAATTTACCAGATTCCATAATCCATTAAAAATCATTGACTCACTGAAAATATATCTGGCTGAGGGGTGTAAAGAACCACTACATGATAGTGTAACAGTCTTCATTACTTTTAGTGTTCATAAACTTATGACACAGTATACTCAACTTCAGTCGAATCATAATATGAATCAGGAAAACTTTTGTGAATAAAATATCAGATTAAAACAAATAGCTGTTAGTAATATGATATGAATGCATAGTGTGTATTAGAGGGAGTGCGTAAGCCCAAAAACATTTAACTCTTGGCAGGCACATTACGCAGGATATTGTTTTAAGGCTGCATGTAGAAGTTTACACAGAACATGTGCTGCAGTTGACCCATTCGATTTCTGTTTATCTCTTAACACAAGTCAGTGTGTGACATCCACTCACTGGAGTGAGTAATGAATAAAGGAGACGTGTCTCTCAGTTTGTGGACGGGCTCTGTGGGGCGCTTCTGTCCTCAGCAGGGAGCCGGTCAGTCAGCAAAGACTTGTCTGACACCATAGCAACATGGCAGCACACACATACAAACTCCTGCTTATTCAAAAACAAATAAACAGAAAGAACCAATAAATTAATATAAGCTTGGCTATCCGTGTGTATAAGGTGACAAACCACAAACGCACACATGCTCTCTGGTTCTAATGTGCATGTAACAGCTCCAGCAGAGTTTTTTAATCTGTCACCTCGTGGCAACAGTTTTTAAAGCAATAACCAATTTAGCACTTCATGCTGGATCAGGCAAACTGTATCTAACTGGTTGGAGTTAGACCCAACACTATAATGTTAAAAGCAAAACCCCAGCAACAGGTCTTAAATACAAATCTCATTTCTGTCAGCAGGGGTCAGACCTCAGCTGGTGTCCCTGCCAGAGCTGTAGTCTGGGGGGAAAGCAGCAGTGTTACCAGAGAACACATTGAAAGGAAAGCAGCAGCCAGAATTGGGGTCACAACAAATGTACAGATCAGGACTTGGACATCTTGCCAAGTGGAGACAGCTTAGTCCAACTCTTTTCCACATATGTAAGCTTAACTATTCCTCAGAGTCTTAGCCATCTGATGGATACTTTTATTCAAAGTGCATTGAGGAACTGTGAGGGCATCCTGGATTCTTTTCTAGTAAAGCAACAGCTGAACATGGTTCCCTGAGCCAGTATTTAAGATTTACAAGGCAACTTCCTCTGAGGTTGTTAGCATTTCTAGGTCATTGTTTTATTGTAAAGTACACAGAAGATTCAGTCTCAGTTAGCCTGCTGAGTGGTGTTGACAAAACTGGCCAAGGCCAGGTTCTTGAGGATTTTTAAATGCCGATGTGAAGAAACTTTCCTTCAAATCAATGTCTCAAAAACAAGAGGTTTGCATTTAGTTTAAACAACCATCTCCAGTTCCCCAGTGTAGTTTTCTTAATAACCAGCCAGTTGAGCTGGTGACTAACTACAAATATCTGGACACTATAATTGACAATAAATTGAAGTTTGATATGAACTGTGATACGCTCTGCAAGAAAGGCCAGCAACGCCTCTTCTCTTCTTTCAATCATGTGCTGGTACAGAAACCTTACCATTAAGGAAAAGAACTCTCTAGGGAGAATTGTGGGCATAGCATCTAAAGTAGCTGGGGTGAAATTCTGCAGCCTGTAGGACATATTTAACATTAGGGTGATTATGAAAGCAAAGGCCATTTTTATAGACAAAACGCATCCCTTGAATCATGAATACAAGTTACTTCCTTCTGGTCTCCGCCTGTCTGTTCCTCTAGCTACAAAAAAATATATAAGTTTTCCTTTGTGACTGATAATTATACTGTCTGCAAAGAGCTGAGTTTTGTTGAGTTGATTTGATTGTTTTAGATTATGCAGGCAGTTATCAAAACGTTGGTTTAAGTCGATTTGAGTGAAAAAAAAGAGGGTAAATGCCAATTTAAAAATTTTATAAAAGGGGGAAAATAAAACCTTCAAATGCAAAAGAGTAAACTTTAAGTGATTATATCATGTTATGAATTCATATTTTTTAACCTGTTGATTCTTTTCTGGCTGTCACTAGCCTGCTACTACCCCCTATGAATCCCAGTGCAGATGAGGATCTCCAAAGGACCTTTAAAAAGGGCAGTTCATTCATAACCTCTTGGTGACAGGAAGCTAATCAATCAGAGGTGGCAATTTCCACACTCAGCTAGCGTGCAGAGTAACACATCACACAGCTAAAAGCATAGACCCTGGATTTGAAAAAGAAGGAAGAAAAAAAAAAGATTACCTCATCAAGGTGAGGTCATGAAAGAGAGGGACTCTCAAGCAATTGGCCCTTGTCAAAACATCTCATTTAGGTTTTATTTGGACCAATGACAGCTTAACCATACAAGCACAGATACTGATACCGGGGGTGCATGCAGATGCAAAAGAACACATATATTTTGTCT
Organism: Leptatherina wallacei; assembly: GCA_028567055.1. Taxonomy (NCBI): domain Eukaryota; kingdom Metazoa; phylum Chordata; class Actinopteri; order Atheriniformes; family Atherinidae; genus Leptatherina; species Leptatherina wallacei. The sequence continues at coordinate 9,723,024 of JAOXYM010000007.1, read as the reverse complement.
TGAAATACATTTAAAAATGAATGACTGTGCTTCTTGAAAAGTGAGCTATAGAATTCTAATTTGTCCAAGTTCAGGCAAAAAGCAGTTTGATTTTGTTATGAGGATAATTTTATTATTTTCTTTTATCAGGTCTTATTGTTTTTCAGGACCCTGTTTAAGTGTTTGTAGAGGGAAAATGCACTAGATATATTGTGTTATGTAATTTTCTTCAGGGCATAAATTATTTAGTCTCTGTAAGTGAATGGTGTGTTTAAGTTGAACTGCAACAAATCCACAGAAATAAAGCTTACCTTGACCTTCTTCCGACCCCACGTCCAGCTCTAACCTCTAATAAAGAAGCCCTATAACATCAAGTTAACAGTGATTAATGGCAGTACCAGGCACAAAGTCTGCTCTGTGTATAATACCCAGAGCCTAAATACAGCTCACAGCATTTCACAGTAATCCAAAGAATTTATAGAATCACTTGAAAAGGTCTGCTTCAAACCTCTGTACAATACACCGATGTAATGAGCTTTTTAATTAGAACCAGACATCAGAGCTGACTTTAACAGACTTCTAAACCAACTTCAAGTAAAACTTATGTTATATCGTAGTTTCAAAAAAACATATTCTCAGTTTTTCTTTTCCCTCACCGATCATTGTGTGAGTCCAGTTGTCACTTGTCAGTGTGGTGATGTCTTACTCTGGATATTTTCTTTTCTGTCCACCTTATGGGTTTATTGACTAAAGCAGGAGCTAGCTGTCGAAGTGACACCCATGGCAGGGGAGAGTTTATCATTCTGCTGACAGGCTAAATAACTTGTGCCGCAGCAACAGATAACAAATGGGCTCAAGTTGTGGCTTAAGTATCTTGTGTGTTAAAGACAAGAACAACTGGGCTGCAGTAAAGATGCATGGTCTTTACTTGTTGGCATTTAGCCATTTCTGTTTAAGTATGCAGACGCAAGAAAATGTATGTTTTTTCAGAGTGTGCCAATGCAATACAACAAAATATCACGGTATCAATAAATGCATTGATGCATGTTATTCAAAATCATAACAACATACCTATGAAAAGGAATATCATTCACTTAAACTTGTGCTGACCATAAGGAAATAACAGACTCACTTATTCTCACTCAAAGGTACACTTAAGTGTACCCATCCTCCTCTTGCCTTTCCTGAATGTCTTTCAATTTTCCTGCATGGGGCGCATAATTTCCATTATAAGACATCATGCTGATTTGACCGAATTTTATAAGACAGGGGCAGATTGATTTATTCTGGCTCACATTACTCATCCCTCATAATAAGCCTTCAGGATCCAGTGTCAAAGCAGCAGGCTAATAAGCTGGGGCTGTTGATAGCACTGCACTTGCCATTCACCTTTGCCTGGGAGGTCACAGACTGTCAGTAGGAAACCTTGCAGACGTCAGGAGTTTACTGCAACTGTGGTTTTACTGTAAGGTAAAATTGTGGCACTTAACAACAGACCTTTGGAGGATACTGCACATTCTTGTAGCTGTGATGTGTCACAGCACAAACAAATCCCCTGTTCCTCTCCAGCACAAGTCAGTTTACAGCTGTTTCTGCCCACACGATAAGTTGAGATATACCATAAGGCAAATCGGGTGCTGTCTTAAGACTGTAAAAAAAGCTGCAAGAGATAAATTCCAAGATGTCAGAGGAGCTGTCAGTGTGTGAAAGAATATACTGGTCTTAACCACCTTCAGAACTAGCTTGCATGCAAACTCCCCCTCCATTCTGAGCAAGACCCCTGCAGAGGAAGACTCGGACTTTCCCACAATGAAAAATGGACTTGGATTGCAGTTATTGATGGAAGCTTTTACTGTGTCCTCCACACGAGTTTGATTCATTCAAGTATCTCAAATATATTTTTTATATGACTTTCCATATTCAAAAGTATAAAAAAGAAAAAAAAAGAGCGGACAGTTTTACAGTGCTAAGGGTTGAAAAAGATATTAGAAAGATGGTAATATGTACACATTCCTGCTTTAAATACAATTCTCAGTATGCTCATGTCAAAGTAGTGCAAATGCAGGTATGTCATGATGTACTCTGTCACATTATCATGCTTTAACATTCTTATTATGAGCAAGGGGCACCTATTCTGGTGATAACAATTCTACTAATGGAAACATTTTCAATAATTCAATCTATGATGTCAAAGCAGCCTCCTCATCACTATGTTAAAACCTACATCGGTATGGTTCGAGAAGAACTTGTCTCAGCTGTCAGATGTCCTTATTAAGGCTGTCTAATAAGCCCAGGTTACAAAATGGTTCTGAGAAGTAAGTGATATTCACAGAACAGCACACACATACAATAAGGCAGCAAGCATTAGTGTGGATTTCATAGTCAGGACTGAGCATACTCTAAGCCTATTTTTGTTGTCCTGATCTCAAGCAACCCTGGAGCCGGGCCAGGATAGTTAAAGTAAAGCCGCCTGTTCCTGTGGCTTCCACCAAGACTTGAAGGATGAGGGGCTGAGGTTTAAGAACTATGGTGAAGCACAAAACTTTTAAAGTCTCGTCTAAACTCGGTTTCTATTAAATCTATCTTCTTTTAGTCTTCGCTTCCTCAGAGTGGAGGAATATGTTATACCGCCCAAACATGAGATACCGAATTCCCCACACTCACACAGTCCATAGTCAAACTGGATACTTGAGCAAGTCTTGAGACCAAATTAACTCTATTGAGGTTGTGAGCACCAACAGTCATGATAGGACATTCCATGAACAAAGGAGGCCATGCTTTGTCGTGCTTACGCTGGTATCCTGTGAATTTATGGCCACTGGGGTACTTATTTTCTCCTCTCCCGTGGAGATAAGGGGTGTTTTTCCTCTGAAAATCTACAGGGGGCCGGGTGTAGTTAAAGGACACACTCAGCTGCTAGATTAACTCATCAACACCACATTGCAGGGTGTCAACAGAAATGTTTCACACACAGGACCGACAAGGAATGAATACCATTTGGAGGTCACAAGTGGCAACCCCACGGTCCTTTAGGCCTTTTAAATGTTAGTGTCTGCCTTTCAAGAGCAAGGATGTAACCTCTAAACCTTTGAGAGGAAAAAGATACTTGTTCGACAGCCCTGACTCTTGTCAGTTTCTACAGTAGATTATGATGACCTACCCAATAAATCAGGGGGGATGAATTATTTACTGTTCATTTGGTAGCTCCAAATATATGTTATATTTTTACACCTCTAATAGTGTTCACATAACAGAATATTTCAAGATAAATCAATAAGACCTTGTAAAGCCAATCACCAGGATTTAATGGACAGACACAAATAGGTTGTCAACGAAAAATTGTTGTCCAGTGCTTAAATTCAGATATTTCCTGAAAAAATAAATATATAAATGTATATAAATCACAACTATCAAAAATACAAACAGCTTGAAAGTGAATTACACTTTGTCTTGAAATACACAAAATTTCGCTAACACACACACACACAAAAAAAAAAACAACAATCCTTAAATTCACCTGAGGCACATTCATCTTCCTGTTTCAGCACCAGAAAATTGATTCTGTACCCTCGTCTTTAGATTCTCTGACGAACATAATTCTAGGGAACCAAAAAACAACTGACGAGTGGAGATGTGGGATCATCTTTAAAAGAAAGACATATGCCTGTGGCATGCTGTCTTTGAGATGCTTGAGCCATTCCCTGTCCTTTGAGTCATCGAAACTCTTCATGTAATGGCTTCCAAATTTAGATTATGGTGCAAGTTCAAACTGTCAAATTTGTTCATAAGCTATGGTTGGAGATTTTAGAGGTCTTGTAAAATAATCAAGACTGAGCTTAAAAGATTAGTATAAATTGTGATCACTTTTTGACTCAAACAGTTGGCAAAGTTTCTTGCCCTTTTTTAAGTACAACAAATTGTAAGGCCTTTACACTTGCCAGGCAGTAAAGCTGTAATAGCTGGTCAAGGGAATTCATTGTTTTTCTTCTAAAGCTGTAGTACTCTAAAGCAACACGCCTGCCATGTTGTGTCTGTTTGTTTTAGATTTGACAAAGCTCAAACTACATGGTCTTTGGTAAATGTTCCCCTGTGGGTGGCTGCTCTGTGAGGCACTTTATATTTTTTATGTTGTCTTGTCACTTTAAAGAATATGACATCTTGTCAAGACTATAGTCAGACTAGCCTGAATCTGAGCTTCCAGAACAACCTTTAAAACTGAGAGTTTCAATGTTGTTCTTCATTTTTGGGTTAGTTTGGACAAAGCCTTCAGCTAGATAATTAAATGTAAATGTAAAATGGATCTTTCCTTTGTGCCTTTGTGGGTTTGTGTTCCACCAATGTTCAGTAGTGTGGCTTCAACATTGAATTAAATAAAGAAACTATTAGCTCAAATATATGGCAAATGTGTAAATTGCACCAAACCCTCCAGCCTCTAAATGCAGACTGTTAAAAATGGTAAACAGCTCCTATTAGGAAAGTACCAAGAAAGGACTAAATATTTACTGACATCAATATTAGTGTAGGGTTTTAACAGCATAGATGATAATCATCATGTTACATGTATGAAATAACATTGTGTTAATATACACTAATATATTTGCTAATTTACTTTTCACAATTTTTTTTGTTTATTTATATTTATATCTTGTGTCATGTAAATTATAATAAAAGCAGTAAAGACGTTGGTAGGAAAGTATTTGAAAATGTCCATATTACATCATTGTTATTTGGAAGTTTCGACCATGATTATGGTCCCCACGAATACGCCACAAATTTTGTTACTTTTTAATGAGCTGCCTTGGAAAAAGCAGGAGGAGGTGTGTGTGCGTGTGTGTGTGTGTATGTGTGTGGGTGTTGGGGGGGGGGGGACTGAAGAATGACAGGAAGGAATTACACATGCCGTCCACTTATAGTTGAAAATATTGTGTTCGTATCCGGCATGGGCTTGGCAATTTTCCATGTATATAAACACACACAAATTATGATGGTTCAAGTGTTGAATGTGGAAATTTTCAACACAAAGTGTGTCAGAGTCCTTGTTATTGCCATTTCACACACTGGAATATGGCCATGTGAACTGCATTATTACTACTGTTAATACTCCAAAGTAGCACATGGGTCAATCTTGCTTCCCAACATATAAATTTAGAAATATTCATATGCACTTTGTAATTAAGGCTTTTTTTTGTTATTCAAGTTTGACTTTACGAATATAAATGCAATTACATTTATGATATATAAAAAGCAGGAAGAACTTGAATCAGCATCCAAAAGAGTCCATGCCCAAGATGTCAAAAATGCCCTTACTTAGTAAGTGTTCAAATTCTTCTCTTTGCTCACTGCAACGCCGGCTGTAACGGAATCAGAATACGGCACGTTCATTCCTCTCTGTCCATAGGGGACACTGTAGCAGTGTTATCAGTGTTGGGTTACGGGTGCCGTTTGGCATTGGCAGGCCATGGGAGGTTAAGGGGCGAATGGCAGTGTTGGCCCTGTCAACCCTTTAGCTCACCCGGTCCCAGGAGCTGGCGCCAGGCTCACCCAGCTAGCAGCCGGGGCAAAAATAACCCTCCTGCAGTTGTTGGGCAGGGGAGAGTGACGGGGAGAGCATGTCACAGCAGGTGATCGGGTTTCAGCGGCTGTCATCAGAGAGCGGTCATTACTTCTGGGCTAATTATCTCTGGCCACATGTAAACAAACAACCTGCCAGTGTGAAGACTACATTGTGTTCACAGCTCCAGGCTTTGGTTTTGTCCCCTACACTTGTGTGGTGTTGGCTTGAATTCCAGGGTAGACTTAAGTGGAAGTGGCTCAAAGGCCAGTTGAATTTCAAGATCTAGTATGGATTATAACAGCACATTAAAAGGAACAAAATACTTCTTATTTTTCTTCTTTGCTTATTGTGCATAACATTCTGTGATTTTGAAAAGTTAACCAATTTTTTTTCAACAAGGTTATTTTTGTTATAAAGATGGAAGATAGAATACAGAAGCAAATTTAATCCAGAGTTGCATTTTTGGATTTTACATCTGATACTGAGATGTACAAAACTTTTGAGCATTGTTCAGCAAAGATTCTAAAAAAAAAAGGGGGAAAAAACAATAATTTGGATATCGTCTTTGTCACCTCCAAATGTATGGATTTATTCCTTTAAAATAAAGAATTTTGATTTCAAAATGTTAATATTGTGTCTTTTAGAAACTATCTAGAAACTAAAAGATATCTTACAAACATGCACGCCGGGGTATGTTGTGTAAAAGTTCTCCACCTGCCGTCTGTTACATTCTGGGTTTCTTGACAACTTTCCAATTCAAGGGACACTAAATATCGAGATTAAAAGAAAAATAATTATTACTTTTCGGCTAGCTTCCAGTACCATTCGTCATGATTATATTCATTACGTGGATTCTGAGAGGTTCCACCCTTCTACTGAAAACTCAATCCAGCTCAGCCCAGTTCCCAGACTCACATTCCCCATGGCTTCATGGCACGTTTACTGTTCAGGCTCATGTTTCTATCACACGCTTGCAATACCATACCTGTGTATTACGTCCACAGCCGGAGAACAGTTGTGCATGACCTGCTGTTTACAACTTGCGTTTGCTACTTAAATCATACAATATAACCATAATGATTTCTGTGGATTTTAGAAGACTGTTGTTCAAAGTTTTGTCTTAAACTATGATTTTGATCCTACATGAAAAATACCCTTTGAATGTTTAAACTTGAGACAGTGGTTCAAAACTGTTTTGTGTAATGTGGAGGACAATCATGCTCATCACATCATTTCACTGATCAACAGGTGGTGGTAATGCTCCAAAATAGGGACTGAAGAAGAAAACCCTTAAAAGTAAACAATGTAGGACTCAAAGACTTTTTTTTTTAAAAAAGATTTTTTTATTTGTTTCTAAGAAAAAAATCCACATTCAGATAACAAATACAATTAGTTAGATGCCACCCCGTGTGGCTTACAACTTTCTGCACATTTTCTTCATCGTTTGATCACACTTCATTCTCAACACAAACCCCAGAGGAGAAATCAAACTTTTTACCCGTCATCCAGCAGCAAATCTTTTTTCTCCATAATAAGTTTTGATCTCACAGATTTGCACAGGCAATAGAGAATGATAAAATGTCAGTTCAGGGAATATATAACCATTAAACCCATTGTTTGAAAGGCTTAGAGTTAAACTTTTCATATCTATTTTTCTAATACAACATAACTCCACATTTTAATTCCTTTCTGGCCAGCTGATCTTTCATTTGAATCAGTGCATGAATTCTTCCAAGTCAAGTTTATTTTGAAAAGCACAATAAAGAGCAACCTCAGTTGGCCAAAGTGCTGTACGAGACAAAAAAAAAATAATCCTGAAGTCAACAATAAAATAAACAATAATACAATAGTAAAACAGCACTATAACAAAACACATAAAATATATAAAAATAATACAAATACATATAAGAACATGGACACATTAAAAGCCAAGTGAAAATTCTCAACATGTTTTGCTGATTTTTGTTTTGTTTTATTTCCCAGATGTTTGCACTATTATCATTAACACTAATAACTGGAAACTTGTTATATTACAAGCATTGTCTTAATTATATAACAACAGAAAAAAGGTTAGGATTACACTGAGCTAAGAGCAATATTTACTTTCAACAACTAACTAATAAAAGACATTCTCATTGGAGGTTCGTTTCCTTTTAGATGCATGCTTATCAGCAGTATATTTAACCTTTGTAAAAGCCCTTTCCTGACTTCTAAACAACATGTCAGATAAAAGTGAGCAGTGGGTGTAGCACTAAATAAAATCATCTAACATACAGCTGATTGTCAGTGCTGCACAGATTTGAGGTATTATTCAATAAAGCATGGTGTAATAGAGATACAAAATGACATTAAACTTCTGCTTGCAAGCTGTCACTTACATCCTTCAGGGGGATGGAGGCTTGTCAGGTCTAACTGTACATTATTAATTGTCATCCTGTGTGCAGTTTAGTTTGAAGGTGTTTAGAATGACCAGGAGTTTGTACTCAAATATTCATACATGCCCTCTAAACCAAATTATTTCATTTCAAAGACATAGCTAAAGACCTTATTTGCATCCTTGGGCCTTTTTGAAGGGCGCGAGTTAACAGCATACATTACTGCACTACTCTGTCAAGCAAATGACTGACATTTCTAATGGAACATGAGTGCTTCACTGAATATGGATTTAGCCGTGCCATTAGCCAGGGGAACTTTGATGACCACGAGAAATGTGATAGGTAATTAATTTTTGGGAACACGCTCGCTCATCCCCACCAATCCATATTAAGGGGGCTGTCTGATCCCTCATTTGTTAATTGAGTTAGCTGCATCAGTCTGGATTCGAACTTGAGAAGTGTCACAAATCAGACTCTGTTTATCTACCATTATGTCGAAGCGAGAGGCTTAGTTTTACGATATAATTATACCTCACAGGACAGTGACCCCAGCCAACCTCATTTTGTAATGCAGAGCACTTTGGCAGAGCTGTTGATGCACACTGGGCAGATTTCACTGTGCTTTTTCTGCTGCTTTTTTTTCTGCCTGTTTCTGCTTCAACCCCCATCTAATTGGAGCATGAAATCTTTGCACAAAAATATACAGAAGTTTTATTAAAATCCTTCAGATGCTATCATCAATACGAAGGAGCTGAATATGCACAAGACATGTGCATTGTCAAGCCTTTCTTTTATTTAATTTTGATTAACCTAATAAGTAAATATTGTTTGGTGAGAATAATGACACAGCAACAACGGCTAAATCTTCTGAGTGGAAACGCTATCCATTTTGTTGAGGCTGGGAATGTGATTTGATCGACACAATCCAGTCGCAGCGTCGGCCTCCTCATGCCCTCTGCAAAGACATTTGCAACTGGTGTCAAGGCCCTATAAATCATCCTGTATCAAAGAGGCCATGTAACGCTTTCTACATTTCAACATATGTGGAATCAGAACACGTCTGTCATCGATGTGAGCCACTCTCGGAAAAAAAGGCTTTTTGGAGACCTTTCCCACTGTAATGTGGACCATATGTGCTATTGATTTGAGAGGTTTTACCTGCCACAGTGAGATACTCCTAAAATGAGGTGAGGCAGACACTGCCATATCTCTCCAAAAGCAAAGAATTAGGACAGTTTATTAAAATCATTAACATTGATTACTACCAAAAGCAGATATGAGGCTATACTCAAATTATTGCTCATTGTTTAACTTAGGATATATCCTCCTCACTGTTTTATTTCTGTGTTTTTGATCTAAAGTGACTCATCAGATTTTATTTTCTTTCTTCCATTTAACCATTTTTCTTTAAATATCCTCTAAACACACAGTGATTTGGTTCATTTGCATCAAATGAGACAAACTCCAACCATGCAGACTGGTCCCAGGATGAGACTATCCATCTTGATATTACAAATGGCTCTCACAGTCATCCAAGGTTTTAAGTTCCCAAAGCAACTGATCCTGGTCTTGTACCGACCATATATCTACTCTTGAAAGCAAACTCTCAATCTCCTGCTGCTTCATATTTAAGTTTGGCCCTCTGTCTTGGATTTAACCTGCTTTCTGAAGGACCATCATGACTTTGAGAAAGCAAGGAGTTTCCCAGTTTTTGTACATTATCTCTGCTTGTGGTCTCAGAGGTTGAGGATAAATTAGAAAGTAAATCAAGAGACAGATTTCAGCAAATCAGTCTGTGCTATACTTTACATCACAGCTTGTTTTTAAACTTTGAATATTTTCCAAAGAACTATCTTCCACCGGTGCAAAATAAAATGGTTATAAATCACAATTCCTATATCTATTTTGATATAAACAGCTTGTCTTTAAACATTTATTTTACTGAATAGCTTGCTCAGAGTATGTCTAGTGAAGTTGCATTGTTTTCATAAATGCCATTGTTTTCCAATTACCTTCACTCACTGATGAGAATGGAAACAATATGTCTTATGAAGAAACAACCTTTTTGTTAAAAAAAATAAGGAAGAAAAAGTGTTGGAAATAAATTTCCCTCTAATTTATTGTTTAGAGAAACATAAGTTATATGTGCTGGCTGGCAATATTTGAGATATTTAGGGGTTGATTGGAAAACTACTAATTCAGCTTAATCAGTAGATCACAAGACTTCAGGGTAGGTTGTGAGATGATTAAAAGTTCTAAATCATAATTAAAATCTACTTTGAAATATTAGAATTAGATCACTTATCAATGTTTGCTGCAAAATCTGAAAATATAATTTCATATGATTTGAAAATAAAACAATGCAAATTCTGACAACAACTAGGGGATCTGAAGAAAATTTGTTTTTTTCTAGCGGACTAATGGTTGCCTATGTTGATTCAACTTAACCTGTGTTTTTTTAGCATTTGAAAAACAAATGTGGTTTAGGGGAACGAGTTTCGTCTCAAATTTCAAGTAAGGTCAACTAAAATGTGATCACTGATATTAGTTGCATTTGGCTATTTTGATTGGTTAAGAAACCCTCTGAAGCTGTCCAGGGGTCTTCTATGCATCAACCAGCCATCGGATTGGGTAAAAATTAGGCCAGAACAACAGGAGTGAAAAGTAATGTGGACGAAGGAGGGCCCAGGCGGGATTTGAACCCACAACCTCCTGGGTGAAAATCATGCACACTGTCCAGTAGTCAGCCAAAAGAATATACATGTGGCCAAATCGCCAGTGCACATAATCAATCGGAGGCATAGTGACAGGACCCTCACTGTCATAGTAGGATACCAATACTATAGTTTTAGCATGTGAATATTTGGTATCATTTTCTATGTTGCTGTTCAGAGAGGCTGACCAACTGCCTCGTCGTTCAGAACAAAGACTCCAACTTCTATAATAATCCTCATTTGAGAAGTAAACTATCTTAATTTCTGAAGAACAGAACAGACTTTAGACAGTTTATTTTTACCCATATTACACACCTCTGAGAGACAACATACTTAGCTTTCTCAATACCTGGGACTTGAATCCGAGGAGCACGTGCTTCTGTTGTGGTTCAGACTCAGTCTGGCATTTCTCTGGAGGTGGATGAACACCAAAGTAATTCTTTAATGTAGCTTTTTTTTTACATTTTGACAAAATCTTAAAACAATGGATCATAACCTGTAGGTCAGTAGTGTGACCAACCTGTCGTGAGATGCTCATTAACAAACACTTGTAGCTACTCTAACTCTAACATTTTGGAAGACGACTGAACCCTTCTGTCAGAAGACGCGCTTAGTTCTTTTTCGTTTGTCTTTACTTTGAGTGACTGATGCTTTTTTTTGGTCTTGTTTTTCCTGTTGGGAGATGTATGCTGCCCTCGACAGCTCACAAGATGAACTGCATTATGAACTGCCAGGATCCTATCACGCAATACTTAGCTATCCCCAAATCTTAGGTACGCAAACGAGTGTTGCAACATTTCATCTGGCATGTACAACCTATGTGCTCCTCTGTATACAACAGAATAACAAAACAATTATCTTGTCTGTAAACAACAATTGATTATTTAGTCTTGCAGTGCACTCACTCACAACTACTCGCCACACTGGGCAGCTTTAACCTCTTGACAACCCTTTTGCCTTCATAAACTAAGGCTGGCTTAACATTCTTGGCTCAGTGTGTTGTGTCACTGATAGGAGCATGTAATCAGGCAATAAAACAGTCTACGGTCCATATTCTTACAACCGCAATCAACAGTTTTGGATTAACGATTTTGGAATGTCATTTTAAACCAGGGACAACTTTTATATCTGTTAAAATAGAATTACTAGGGCATTTAAAATAACATACGCAAACTGTTGGATTTTGTAACCACAACAATGACTTTGCAATTATCTATAAAATGACGTGTGCCAGATACAATGCGGTTAATCAGATATTATTCCAACGAATCATTTCTGCTCAGTATTGTTGTAATCAAAAAAACATATCTCAAAGCGACTGCTTTCTCCACTTCCTGTTAAAGAAGGGGCAGCAGTAACATTTGGATATCAAGAAATGGAAAATAAGGGTATTTCAAACCGATCTATGTCATCCTTACAGCTGCTGTATAGTCTTGAATTACATTGATGCAGCATTTCCAAAGCACAGATTAGATTTCCTTTTCATCAAGATTTTTCCACAAATGCAGACAAAAGATTTATTTTCAATTAGTCTTCCTGGTAGCAGATTTCTTTTATGATGAGCAAGCTCTTAAAGATCCAAGAGAAGGGCTTCAGTATGTAGTGTAACTAGTAGCAGTTTCTGTGGTTAGTATTAATTTCACATTGAGCATTGATACAGGGGCTGGCATGGTTTATGGACAAGTGTTGGGGTTTTTATTTTGCAAGTATCACTTCAAAGGAGCTGAAAAGAGATGAGGTTGAACTTGAGCTGAAGGTGAGAGCAGCTCATTAGGCTAGAAGTCGTTTTAAGGACCTAAACTTTGAGAAGTTTCATCTTCTGAATTAAGGAGGGATGAAACTTCTGTTGATTTAGATTAGATCTTAAAAAGTGCAAAATCAAAAGTGGATTTTGGTATGGATAAGTAGTTGCTTCCATATTGAGAAAAAACACAAGCACATTGCATATCATTGCTAAATATGTACTAATTAAATGACATTGTGGTTTACATTAAACATCTGTTTCCCCTGTCAATCTTATTATGTTATTATTTACAACCAAATATATGATATGGTTGTGAAACTAAAACCAGTCAAGTATCATCATAGCTGTTACCCCTATTTTGTGTCAGTAAAGTAAGTGGAGCCTGTGTCTTCATGGCATGGTGCAAATTCCTGAGATTAATGTAAATGATAAGGAATCTGCAACTCTCCGGATTCTGAGATCCTCTGGATTAAAGGTTCAAGTTCCAGCCAACACTGGAAAAGGATGACTCACTGTGGAGCCCAGATTGCTATCGGGTGTCTTGTCTTCTCCCAGTTAAGAAAGACAGGACAAGCAAAACTCTCACAGCACATGCTAAAGCTTGATGGGAAATAGAAGCTTTCCACTTGAGCTCAGGGAGTGTACATGTTATAAAAAAGAAAGTTGTGATAAAGGGAGAGTAAAGAACAGGGCTAGAGTTTTTTTATTTTTTATTTTTTTGTCATTACCCTCCAGTTTTGTTCATATATCAAATGTAAAGTGTTATGATTTTTTTAAAATCAAGATGGTTGATTTAAAAGAAAAAAATCCACATGTAAGTGTATCAACAAGCAAAAAAGAAAAAGAAATGGATATAGAAGGACAGACTAAAAACAAACAAAAAAAACAAACAAAAGGCACAGGCTGGAGTCTGACACAGCCAGTGTGATGACCCACAGTCCCTTCAAGGTTACTGTCCATTTCATTAAAAGACTCTTTCATTGATCCCTGTCCTTGGTCTGAGTCTCCCCTTCGGCCGTGTCTCCATTAACAAAGTTAACTCTCTTATACTGCGACCTCCTCCCACTCCTCCTGACCCAACCAGACAGCTGTGCTTACCTTAGCATTAAGTGCCACAATAGGTCATCATTATCAAATTAATCAAAGCTGTCACAGCACAGCACAGTGCTGCGGTCAACTCTCTGCTGTGCCGCAAAAACCACTTAGATCATGTAACACTTGAACGTGCAGATGGGCGTTGCTCACAAACAGATACACACATGAAAGCACAGATGTATTTAAAAACCAGACAGGGTCCAAGTACAAAGAACTGTAGCTTAGTCAGGTGAGGATAGTGTGCAGTGCATTGTGATGACAAAAAGTGACAATAAGTTATTTCATGAAAAATTCAACATGATTACACAAAAGGCTTTCCCTTTTTTCTATTCTAGCTTGACAGCCTTTGTACCTTTTTATATTTTGAGTTGCTGAAAATGTAACTTATTCACTTATTATCAATACTAACTTAACTTATTATCAATGATTCACAGGTTTACTACATAGACTACATCATCAAGGTTATGTTGAAAATTGAAATCCTCAGTGACACAAGCTGAAATCCCTGTCATGATTCTATCTGTGTAATTAAAGATGAGATCAATTACAAATAGAAAAAGTCAACATGTTTGTTGTTTTTTTATTTGTAAATTTGATACTATTCATCATTATTCTGCATGGAGTACATCAAGCCAACAATTTCACACAGAATCCTCGTTAACATCATCAACACACACTAAAAGCATCAGGTCAAAGTCATGTGCTTATGGAGCACATTTCATAGTAGCAAGGTTGTTCACACTGAAAAAAAATTAAGAAAAGAATAGATATTTTAAATTAAATTAAATTGTCAACTTTAAGAAAAATCTACAGATTTGTCCTGCTTATCTGATAATGATAAGTGCTATATCCCTTTAAGAACCTGAGGCTCCCAACTGTAGTGATATGTATTTACTGTTGTCATATATCCAATAAGTTGCATTTACATTGTGACTAAAAGCTATTTGAATCTGTGTATGAGCCAGATATGTATTTCCATTAATAAATGCTAAACACAGTGTGCAACATTTGTATTACAGTTAGCCTGGGACATCCAAATACTATGTAGCATCATTCTGTATACTTATAAACATAGTCTGGGATGAAGTGGAGCACAATTCACTTCATCCCTCAGGCAGCTCCATTCCTTTAACAAACATTAACATTGCATTTGTATTGAGTTTATTTTAGAGGTGCACAATATTATCAGCACAAGATATTGGCTTCAAAATTGAATAGCGGATACCAGCCATTCATCCAATATGATTAACCAATGAAACAACATGTGCTGGGAGAACATTAATCAAGCTGGTTTTAAGTAGGAGAGGATGCTCATCTTACTTGTTTTTTTAAGCTATCATCATGATTCAATTGGACATGTTGTACATAATGCAAGTTAAAATGTTTTTAAACCTGAGCGAATATTACATCATTTTAAGCTTTTTGTAACATCTGCATTTGCCGACAGGCCAAGATGGCAAAGAGTATTCAGAACAATACTGTATTTTAATTCAACAACAGATGAGGGAATCAGTTATCGGCCAAAAAAGTTGTCAAATATTGGCATATTGGCCAAAAATCGAATATCGTGCATCCCTAGTTTATTTACATATGTAACTAATTGCATTTAACTGCAGAAAATCGAGACAGTTACCATAAATGAAAAATATGACCCCTGGACAGCTTCAACTTTTTAAAGCAAATGTTTCCAGTTCTTTTAATGTGTTGCAGAGAGGAGACACCAAACATTTCCTTTTTTGTGGATTTTTAGTTTGTTCACACAGTGAAAATTTTGTGAGAAATCTCTGACAATAACAATAAATTTATTTTCACCTGCTGTTTTACAACCTACCAGAACATTGAAATACAAACACACCAAACATGAATGTAATTGTGTGTAGGGGGTGCGGGGAATCTGGGGAGATGTGAGACACTAAATTGCCAGATTGATTAACTTGTCTGTCAGATTCTTCACTGCCACAATAAAGTCTGTACCGCAGGGAGCTTATTGAGAGATGACATGTCTGAGACCCCCAGGCTCTCATGCACACAGCACACATAGAACAAACACACGCACATACGCACATGCTGACACATACACCCTCCCTCACAGCCTTCATCGTGCTTCTCCCATTATAAAACACGTCTGAGTCCCTGCTTGTCCTGAAGCCTGTAACCAAGCCTGTCTTCTCCCTTCCATCCACACACACACACATAAATACACACATCATGTCCTCCCTAAGGATCTTCTGGACCCTGCGATCCACCCTGCGCTCCGGTTTAAAACCAGTGCACTTCATAATTGAAAAGGAAACTCTGGGGTGTATTTGGCCAGTTAATCCATTTAAGATCGTTATGTGCATTGTCATTTGGCTTGACCCAGCTGCAGAGTCGATGACACAAAGAGAGTTGCGATCTAAACCCCTGCCCCTCCTTTATGGGGTCACAGGGGTTAATGAATGATTATTTCTCACTTTGTAGCCCAACAGGATGCTGATTTAAAGGGAAACCCCTGAGGTACTAAACCTTGCTCTCTGAGCATCCTCAGAGATATAAGTTACTGTGAGGGGCAAATATCTCAAATCAAATAGACATTGATAATGCTGTTTGATTCATGAGAATTAGTCCATTTATGTTGAACATGACATATGTTATTGAAATCTTATTTGAAACTAAAAATGGGATTTTCAGCCATGAAAGTCATGCGTTTAATCTACTTACAAATTTCAAACCTGCTGGATCTGCTTGCACAAAGACAAACCAGATATTAAAACCAGTATTTGACTATGAATAAATTATTGTATTTGTCATAGAGCAATAAAGTAGTATGAACTCAAAAGATACTTCTTTTTTTAACAACTTGCTTTGTCCAACAGAATTTTGAAAGATTTCATAAAACAGCATCAAAGTTCATGAAAGTAACACATTTTTGTAAGCACAAATTATTTCTCAGTTTTTGATAAAACAGCAACCATTATCTTTGATTTATGACAAAAAATATTTTTGTTCTTATCAAGATAAGGATATCACTTCAGTAACATTTTTATCAGAATTTGCTTTTTTTAAAATCTCTAATATTTGCAGGTAAAATTTACCTCGCCTAATTAAGCTAGTCAGAAAACAATATGTGTTCATCCTCCACTGATCCCATAAAACATTTAAAGTAAACCACTTAAGTATCTACCAAGTAATTAAGGCTCTGTGTTGTAGTTCAAATAACTGCCATGTTAATTCTTTTATTATGTTTTTTTTTATTCCACTATTTGGATAAACAACATCTTACTAGATATGTGTAATATAGATTTGTCCACCTGTCCATTTCCACCTTTTATGTGTTTTTAGCCAGGTAATAATGTGAAATATGTGGTGTTGAATGATGAAAAATGTCAAGATGCTGTGTCAGTGTCATAAACAGAATAATGAAATTGTAGTCATTGTACAATTTTGGAGCTTTTCTTGTCCAAATGCAGTGTGAGTATTGAGACGGGGTTTCCCAGATCCACACAGACTTTATGATGGGTTGGAGTTGTGACAGTGAAAAGCTGTTGATTCAAAATTCTTAAACAGTCAGGACTTTGTACTGTACCTTCAGCCTAGTGGATCAGTCTATCACCAGACAAGAATTTCTACCTGTAAAAACACCAGTAATCCCAGTAAAGACAAGTTACAGTAGATGGTGATAGCAATCACAAGGTTAAAAAAAAAGAAAAGAAAAAAAAAGAGATCATAGTTATCCTATTTCCAGTCCGGTGTTACCATTTGTGTCACTGAGCTCAGTGACAGAAAATAATTCAGCAGGAGAGAAATTGACCTCAGGCTATTGTTTTTCAGAGCACCCGTTTGAAGTTGGGCTGGCACTTCCTGCCCAGAGTCCTCAATGAACCATTTGTTTATGTCCTCTTGGTCAGTAAATCACTTAACGCATCAAAGAGCTCCACTCTGGCCCATTCTGTACAACAATAGGGGGCTATGTCAATGTGCAAACATGACAAGGATACAGAACAAGAAAATGTCTTCCTTTCCTGGCGTGATGACAATTGTTCCAAGATTTATGCAAAGCTGGCATTATAAAGGAATAGCCTGGTAATGGTAAAAAGCTCTTGCTTTACATTCAAGTATGAAAGGAGAGGACCTTTAATTTATGCTGATTTTATTTTTCTGTCTGCTGTCATAACTTCACAATAATTTAAAGTTGGTTAATTAATACATGCTACATTTTAAAAAGAATAAAACCATAAACGATAAAATCAGTTTTTTTAACCAGATCCCAGATGAATTATAAATTCAGGCTGTCTTTGAAATTTTGTTTCTTTGTTCTTTTTAGCAACAAAGCTTTCAATCAATGTTTTATTTCTGGGCAAATATAAAGGAAGCAATTCGATTTGTTTTCTTGCTTCTACTATTACATTGAATGACAACTTTTTTGCCTTGCTGTCCTTCAAATTAAAGAAAGCCACTGACAGTCTCCTTCCGTACATGGACTTGTCTCCCTATATAAACAAACAGCATTGAGTCATTCTGGCAGAAAAGTAACCAATTAATTTTCACCTATTTCTCAGTTCTCAACACGTCACGCAAACCATATACATTGCTGACGTCAGGAAGGGATTTACTAGTCTCCTGCTAATCATCTTTCACAGTGGCTGGGTCCCTGGTGTCTTGTAGGTCTAAATGCCATGCGAACAGGAAACTGCAGAAGTAGACTACCAACGACTGCCCCCCATTACTCCAAAAGCCCTGGAAGACTGTTGTGTGGTGAGACTCAAGGCCAACAATGTGCCCACGGCCCGTGTTGACATCCTCTGTGGAAGCACAGCCTTTTCCCAGTCCTTTGCAATATTTCAGGGCGGAAAAGGCCTCAGTGATATGAGTGCTGGCAGACCATTGTGTGGCAGTGATTCATCTAAATCTGTATGAACAGATGAATAGTTGTGTAAGTTGACCTTATTTGCTAT
Organism: Leptatherina wallacei; assembly: GCA_028567055.1. Taxonomy (NCBI): domain Eukaryota; kingdom Metazoa; phylum Chordata; class Actinopteri; order Atheriniformes; family Atherinidae; genus Leptatherina; species Leptatherina wallacei. Next base: position 9,704,629 of record JAOXYM010000007.1, on the reverse strand, counting down.
TAGTTGATATTTAGCCCTAAAACTATTAACACTATCAAGAACAAAATGACCAATTACAGAGGAGCAGTACATTGTAAATAAGATAGAGTAATCTTCAATACTAAAACAACAATAAATAGGTAAATGATGAAACAAAACAAAAGAAAAAAAGGATAAGAAGACACAATGGGAAGAGTACAGAGTATAGCCATATTCTGTTTTATGGTTTCTATAAGCTAGATAGAACAAAGATCCAGGATCCTAGAACTGACTTCTATTGTCCACACTGTCTTTATTTAATCTAAAGTGATTAGTCTGGCTGCTATATAAAAAAGATATGCAAATACTAAATACACAAGTTTCTCTTCCTGTGGAAGTGGCCCTATACTTACCTTCTTTACAAGTCATTAAACTGTTTGTAAAGTACATGTAAAGTTCTCTCTTATATTCAACCTAACCTTTTCAACAAGTGGGACCAGTGTTTGAAATCAAAGTATTTATGTTTTATTTGGATCCCCATTAGCTGCAGCAAAACCGCAGCTATTCTTCCTGTGGTCCGACGTATTTGTGAACTTTTTGTATTGCCAAGGCATCAACACTACAAACATGGCTACATCTGACTGAAATGAAAAGTAAGTCCCTTACACACAACTCAACTGAAAGGCATTACAATAGATGATGTCATCAAACAAAGGATATTCAAGCAGACAAACATAACATAAGAAAGTTGCAAAAGATAAATGTTAAGATTGTTTTAACAAAGACCAGCACAACATTACAGTAGCTACACAGACTACTGACAGCACAACAAAGGAAGGTAACATCAATACATTTCTAAGTTTGCTTCAATCAGAATAATCATTTCCTGTTGGCAAAATGATTTAATCATTTTATGATGATATTGTGCAAACAATAGAATAATCAACAACATAGTTTAATTTTAGCACATGAAATAACTTTGTTGGTCCATCACGTAAACATGCAGCAGTCTCAGTAAATTAGTAAAATGACTATATCAAGAAATCAAGACTTAAAACTCACATGCCCACAGCATTTCAATTCATGACATGCCTTTGAAAATGTTACAAAATTCATGTTTACCTATTTAAAAATTAGGAAAAGACTTGTAACAAGATGGACTGTGATACAACATAGACAAGTTCAAATCACATCTGATTCAGCATTTTCTCAACTTTTTAAAATCTCATCTTGCAAGGTTAACAAATGAGAAAATAGATGATGGTCATGTGACGAATAAAAAGATTGGAGAAAAATAAAACATCACCATTTTGCATTTTTTGGACCTTCATTTTGGCATTGCTTTGTGTAGTCATGAGTAATATGCGGCAACTAATGTTAGATAACAGGTTGGTTAGTAAATAGTTACTGCTGTGTTCCTAAAATGCAGGGAAGATGCCAGGACACTAGCTTGATATAGCAATACAAGTTTTCACTTATACATTTGATATTGCAACAATTTCTATCCTGTAAAATATAGAAAAACTTCTACAACAGAAACAAACAGAGCTGACTAAGTCCATCTCCTCATAGGACAAACTTTGCAGATTGTATCCCTGGATTATGTGAGATCTATGCTTAAATAGCCAAAATGATCATCCTGTATTTAAATGCAAACATGACAATAAATCCAAGGCTACATTTCCTTCTTTGTTTAAACACAATGTAACAATAACATTTGAGCTATTTCACTGTACAGCAATCTGTCACTGAAAAACGGCTAAATAAAATAATCGTTAGACTGAGCATTCCAGATATAAAGCTAATTTCACATCCAGACACTTTAATCATCCTTTTAGTTACAGACTCTTCCTACATTTACATATATCATAAAATGCATGAGGAAATCAGATAATTCCTCACTGAACCTCCTCCATATTAATAGAAACATTCACAATGTTATGGCACTTGCATTCATTTGTGTGGGCAATGACATTATCCTCGATTGCCTTGCATTTCAGGCCAATTCGCTGGGGCAGTCAACCAAATCAGCAACCCCCAACCCTCCTTCAACCCACCCCTTGGCGACTAATGAAAAAGACATCAGCAGTCGTTGAGAAGGTCGCTCAGCCCATACGTTGTGACCTCACTGTGCTCTGTCTCTGACATATTTTGATGCATCAGATGTGGCTTGTTTTTTCAGCCAGTAGATGGGCAGGGCAGCATTTTTTCTTCTTTTTCTTAGCATCACTTCACTCATCCTGAGGCGACAACATCTGCTTTCCTCCGTGCTACCCCCTTGTGCTCCCCACCCTCCCTGTACCACTGAAGCTCAATTATGACAAAAGTGATAATAATCTTTATCTGTTCAATAAGTGAAAAGATATGATTATTATATAATTATGCAGCATTGAGCTAAACTGGATAATCAGTAGAAGTTAACAGGTCAGTTAAATAAGCTATAGAAGGTAATGTAGCTAGCCTTTTTCTTTCCTTTTTCTTTTTCTTGCCTACAATGGCCTTAATACACTGTTACACTTTAATTTCCAGAAAGCAGAATTTATTGTGGCCATCAAATAAACCTGATAAAGACACATTTTATGATCAGACTAAAAAAAACTATCACCTGCTAGACACATGTTTTTTCTTAACAGAATTTTTCAAATGTTTCTCCATGCATGCTCTAAAGAGTTTTTATTCAGCTTGATAACGATTAGTAGTAGTGAAAAGTATTGGGTCAGCAAACATAAACTGATATAAAGTCAAATATTAATTTTTATTTGCCTTTTTAAACTTCAGAAAGCCAAAGATATCTCTTACTGATGAGGCTTAGAGCTCACAGTGTCCAACGGCCATCACCTTGCTGTCCTAGAACAGCACTCTCCAAGCCCCACCAGGTGCTTCTCTCTGCCCGAATAAAACAGAAAGGGCATTCGGTTGAGACAGAAGAGTCAAATTGAATTGGGGTGTCCCCTTGTGTTTTTTGCATTACAAACTCAGTTAAATGCCAGCAAGCATGTGCTGCTATTCCAGTCTTGCATGAATACCTTACCAACTCTTCTGCACTCTTTGTTTTTCTGATGCCAAGGAGAGGAGAGTTGGTTGACACTAGAAGAAAGAAACTTAAAAGAGAAAAAAGGGATATTTACAGGTAGTCTAATAAATCTCATAGACATTTTCATTCATTCTCAAGATGGCATAAGTATAATGAATATACGAGCTGGAAGAGATGATACACATTAATTATATGGTACACAAACACAAAGGCAACAACACAAATTAGTTGTGAATGAATATAACAGATTAGTCAAATAAATTTTATTTGTTCTAAATATGTACAATGAATGAATAATAACATATCCACTGAACTCTGTAAAGCAATGTAGATGAATTAAAGGCAATATATTGATTTTGTTTGATGGATTCCTCATAAGAATAGAAATCCTCTTATCTGCTTTTATGAACTATCTTTCACAACCTCTTACACCAACGGTGAAGGTATTAAAGCTCCGTAAGGAAAATGGCTGGAGGTTGTGGTGAGACAGAAGGAGAGGAACACAGGGGAGAAAGAAAAAGAAGAGAGCAGGAGGATGGAGAGACTGCTCATCCCAGACTGGGAGTTCATCCATCATTGGAATCAGAGTGTGCTGTAATTACTGTGTCAAATAGATGGGATGATGCCTGGGAGGAATGTGTATGTGTGTGTGTTTGAGTGTGAGTGTATGTATGAGTGTGTGCTTATGTGTGCATACAAATCTGAATGCACCAGGATATCTGCATGTTTAAGCTAACATCTTGGTTGTGGTAATGTGTTGGTGTGAAAATGTATGTGTGTTCAGAGATCTCCCATGAACACCTTATCTTCATAATCACCCCCCCTCACTTATACACACAGCAAACCACTCCCTCCTCCACTGTCATCTGTCATCCATAGCCGGTGTTGTCAACTGGTGCTGTCATGCATTGCCAACACAGGGCCATCAGGATGAGAAGGCTCAAATCTTTCAGCAGCACAGCCCTTTGAGAATTTGGGAAGATGGAAGAATGTGCAGCATAAAGTGTGGATAAAGAAGCTGAAACATAGGAGCCGTGAATAATGTGGAATATTGGCAATGCTCACAGCTTTTCTTCAGTTATGCTTCGATAAATGTGCTCTATGGCAGACATTACTTCACAATAATAATGATGATACCAGAGTTTGATGAATGTGGCTTTAAAAAGATGGTTAGGATAGGAAATTAATATTTACTACTACAGCCTAATTTTCCAATATTTAGATAGCAGAAAGACTGTATTCATTTTGAAGCAACTCACATTTGTTCCATTATATCAGTGACTTGGGGCAAATGGATCCTCATGGATACTCGACATGCATGATAGTTAAAATAATGAACACACTGTTAAAAGTAATAAAATATATAGCAAAATGTATTGATTGACACTAGCATGTAGTGTGTGTGTGTGTGTGTGTGTATGTGTGTGTGTGTGTGTGTGTGTGTATGTGTGTGTGTGTGTGTGTGTGTGTGTGTGTGTGTGTGTGTGTGTGTGTGT
>JAOXYM010000007.1:9688071-9700041 GCA_028567055.1 Leptatherina wallacei | reverse complement strand
TAGATAGATAGATAGATAGATAGATAGATAGATAGATAGATAGATACTTTATTGATCTCACAGTGGAGAAATTCATTGGGATGCTATCAGTATTATGATATATATATATATAATATATACATGTATATAATATTCAGCAAAATCTTTGGGCTTTGACATGTTGTTGAAAAAGAAAACAATTGAATCACTTAATAACTTCCAGCCGAGCAGCATAATCCATAACTTCAGCTCTGAGACTGTGATGGTGCACACCAGCATCATACCAGCATCACACCAGCATATCAGATAAGATGTACATGGGCAGAAATGACTCAGGGGAACTGAAACGATCATATTTCTTGTTTGCTCATACCTTTCAATGTACCTCATAATTCTGTCCTGAAAAGTAGGGCTCCTACAGGAGGCTTAGCTGTGTCTATTTTTTAACGAGGATATCAGAAAGTCTTTAAACAGGAAGGAGGGGTGGTCGGACGGAGCAGTGCAGAGACCTTAGCTCGATGTGACACGTCAGATTGAAACCAACTGTGGCAAGATGACACTTTACTAAAACTCTTTTTTCACTTCCTGGTTGGGTTTTGACAAAAACATTACTTCAGTCAAAGTAAAAGTACAAGTATTTCTTTTCACAACATCATGACACCATTTGAATCCTTCACTTGCAGTTGTTCTCACAACTACTGGAAGCAACAACTTCATTAAAATAGGGATAAAAAAACATCCTATTTGTTTCCACTTCTGAGAGTTTTAGGCAATAAAATGACTTGCAAACCTGGCCACGGTGTATTCCTTCCATATTGACAGAAAGAATTTGGGTATTGCCCATCCCTACTGAAAGTAATGCCAGCTTGTATCTGCATGTATAATATAATATAATATAATATAATATAATATAATATAATATAATAATATATAGTTTATCAATTCCATAGTGTATAAAACATGCCACATGGGCACATTTGGGGAAGAAGGATAGTCTTAAGAGACATGGGGGTCTAGTCCCACCCCAACCCTTGGAAAAGTCGTCACACACAGCTGTTATCATTAATATAGGAAAACTAAATGAATTCTTTAATAACGTAAGATGCTTTGGAAGTATTTGTGGAAGCCGCAGACAGAAAAGAAAAACCTTTTTTAAGATCTGAACAATTTGTACCCTCTCTCTTTATTCTAACAATGCTCCCATCTGCCTGGCAGACTGTTGTGCAGCATTTGTGGCACTGTGGAAGTGGAATGATGGAAATCAATACTGCATCACTTTCAACATGCAAAGAAGGGAAAAAAATATCATGGCTGCAAAAATACTTTATTCTAAATAGTTTAATAGATTAAGAACAAATGAAACATTTGACATGTTCAGGGTGGGCTGTCTTTTTGGGAGATGATTGAACATGTGGATGTTAGCTTTGATGAATCTTATGCAAGTGTTTGAATTGCAGAAAACAAAGAATGTTTCAGATATGTTGCTTTACGCACAGGAATGAAGTGCATTTGTTATTTTAAAGATTTTTTTTAATGTGTTATTCTCCTTATCCTCTCATTTCTAAGTGAGATTTTAGCCATTCATTCAGTGAAAATGGATTCAACGTGGTCAGGTTCTCGTTTTCATTTAAAGAAAAGTCTGACTACATTTTAATCATTTAGAGCTTAATTCATAACTTAATTGACAAACTGAGATTTTTTCACATAACTGACATGTGAATGAAGGAGAAAACTACCAAATAGGAAGCTTCGGTCCCAAAAACGTAAAACAGCCTGAAGAAGTGAGTCAATCATTCGGGTAATATGAGTGACAGCAGAGCCTCCTATTATATCGGCTACATTTGACTCGCATAGAGAGAAATTAAATGGCCGCCCACCTGTGCCTCCCCCCCACCTTGCCGGCTGTTACGCCAATCCTCTTGTCTGTGCACCACTTTGCCTGCTCTGTCATCCAGAAATTGTTAGACACAGAAGGTACATTTCTGCAGCTCTCATTCATTTTAGTTTAAGGAATTAGACTTATTCATCTCATTCATTTTTTTCTATGTGTTTAAAGACAAAAAAAGAGCAACTAGGCATAACTGTAAGGCATCCTGAGCATCCAGATGGACAACAGTGATTTTTGCAGCAGGAGGAGGAAAATCCTGAACTGTTCACTGTACACAATGTTCTCTCTCTACACTAATTTCTTCCCTCAGGCATTGAAACTAATGTACTCATCCTCTGCACTGCACCACAAAAAAAGTTTCATTTTTCTGATTCAAAGATCTATTCATTCATATATAACATTCAATTTTCTGTGCATAGCACTTTGGGAGTAAAACTGCAATTTAGTAAGATTCTCATTTACATAATGCAATTAAATCAAAGCAATGCGAGACTAACTAAAGATACGAATAAATTTGCATCTATCTCATCGTCTGACTGTCAGCAGATCTAACAAACATTTAACCAGCTTTGAATGAAGGAAACTCGCTGCCCCACATCATGCAAAATGTCGCTAGCTGCTGCTGGTTGTCCCTGCTGTGTTCTGAACCCGGTGCGAGGCTGAGCTCTCCACCAGCACACTGTTCTGGAGATCGACATCCTGAAGTGTCTAAGAAAAGCATTTCTAGGTGTAACAAAGTCAATCCCAACTTTTTTTTCTTTTTTTTTTTTGCTCTGATGCGACAAAATCAAAAGAACAAAATGAATTAAAATGCAAAAAAACATTGTTAGTCCCTGAAGCCATTTTTTCTTTTTGATCAAAATAATTCAAAACATGGTTCAAAATGTTACAAATGTCACTGATGAACACTCTGACGACCCTACAAACATTTGCATTTCAAATAGAGGTGTACAATATTGCATTTTACAATATCATCATGCTCAATAACAATATTACAAATGATTAATTAACTGAACAAGAACAAGCACAGGCGTATCGTACAGGCTGCATTGCACTTGGAGGTTATTTTGCTTTTATGCACCCTCTACAACTAACTGACACACACAGATGCAGAAGAAGATTGCAGCCCTCATTAATACATATAAGCTTAACGACTTGAAGGATATTTTTATATTTCCCAAGTCAAATCATTATCAACAACACTACATATTGCATGTTCCTAACATCGTGCAGCACTAACTGCCTTTCCTCTATTATTCAGGCCTTCAACAGCGACGAGAACATCTGTAAATATTCCTAATATGGAGTGATGCAATGCAAAAACAACAAAGAAAAAATCCCCATATATACAACAAATCCCTGATGTGTGAAGGCCTTGTTGCACTCACACACCCTCTGCGTTCAGCAGTTCTCTGGGAACCAACACATCTGTGATAAGCCAAGATTCAAAGCACACCCAAACACTGAAATCTCACTTCACTTCTTGTGTGTGTGTGTGTGTGTGTGTGTGTGTGTGTGTGTGTGTGTGTGTGTGTGTGTGTGTGTGTGTGTGTGTGTGTGTGACAGAGAGAGAGAGAGACTGGGGGAATCAAGCTCTTTGGAACTTTTGGGCATTTTCAGAGGTGACTTTTAAGGTGATCAAAGCAGTTAATCAATTTTTTTTTCCCTCTTCCTAATCCTCTTCCAAAGCAGCTGAAGCCTAGCCCAGTGGCTATTAGGCAAGAAGCAGGGTACACCCTGGACCGGTCGCAAGTCCATCGCAGGGCCAACACAGAGACAAATAGCCACTCATGCATGTCCTAGGGAGAATTTAGAGATGTTGAAATGAACTGTCAGAAACATGTCCGGCTTATTTTCATTAAACATTTATTAACGGAATGCCCACAGTTCAACATTAGCAGTTTAATTTCGTTGGCACATCCTACTTGTCTTCTCTTAAAGGGGAAGTAAACAAATTTCTTCACAGTCAGGCATTTAGAACATGACATTTTTAAACTTCTAATGATATAGTTGTAAATAAACTGGAAAGCAAATAATTTTAAGCTAATGCCCTGAAAATAAAATGAAAAAACAATTTCAGAGCCCCACTGACACCATTCAACCTAACAAGCATGTTTTTTTTTTCCCTTTTGTGGAATCCAGAGGATCCAAGGAAAACACATGCACAGGAGAACATTCAAACTCCATGTAGAAAGGCCGGTGCTAACCACCACATCACCATGCAGCCCCAGTGTTTTTACATGTCATTAAAAAGAAAATAAACAAGAAGAATTATAATGTTAGTTGGACAAAGAAAATGCATGTACGTTTTTTTAATATAATTAAAGTTTTCAAAATATTACTGTCATATCATATATATCATATCTTTTATTATGGATTACAGATGGATTTTATTATTTTTGTATGACATAAATGGCCCGGGGCACAGATTGCTTGTTCCAAAGTTAGCTTCAAGTTAAGTATATATTATTCCAAACAAATTCACAGCAAAACTCCTCTGTTACTGTTTTTTCTGATACTTTTGTTTCTTTGTTTGTTAAAAAGTGAAAAGTCCTTGAAGAAAATTGTGTCAGATCAGGAGTACACTGCTCTAGGGTGTAACATTGTGCTGTGTCACCTTCCACCCATCCTGTTGGAAATATTATGATTGTCTAATATTACTTTTAAGACAGTCTTGCAAAACACAAAATGTGATGAAGATTCAGTTTGCAAAGGAAAACATAGGATGTAACGCTATTTGAGCCTTGAAAATGCAATAATTGTCCAATATTTGATCATGTGTGACCGGTTCATGAAATGCTTTACTAGCATGTAATAATCAAAAGGCAAAAACAGCCATGTGACATGTTTTAAATGCAGAAAGTATAGCCACTCTACATTTTTTTATTCTTTATTGTGAATGTACAGACAACATATGCTGACACAGCTAGAGTTAGACCACGCTGGTAATTGACTCCATAGAAAAAGATTATGGAGGTACACTGGACAACAACATCAACACCTATACTATCTCATTCTAATTATAAGATATAACATGGAACAGATTTTATGCTTTTACATAAATTCCCCAGATATGGTGCCAATTTAAATATTCTTTTTGTCTGTGAAGCTTTAAGTGTATTTCTGTGCAACTCTACAGTTGTGATTAAAGGCTAAATAAACTACTTCAGCTTACTTTCAAACCTGATATCACTTAAAAATCACTCTATAAGAACCCTAACCAGCCAACTACAGCTGCTCCATTCTCCAAACTGTGCACAGAGGGAATGGGAGGGTGGGGGAGATGGTGCTGGGTGCTTGTGTCCTGTCCTCTCGCTTGAGAAATTATTTGAAAAATGGGGAGCGTGTCCGCGAGCCATATGGCTCTGCGAGAGCAGCGACGAGAAGAGCAGCGGAGCACGTAAAGAGGTGGAAATGGCGTTAGTCGCTTGGCTGCTCAGGATTGGCAATCAAAGTCTTGGTGAAACAGTGAAAGATGTAAGCAGCACAGAGGATGGTGAGTCTGGTCAGTTTATTTGGCTGTGTGACAGATCCATCCTGATGGAGAAACAGTCTGATCTGTAGAGTGTGCAGACATTCTAACTCATTTCCTCAAGGAAGTCAGTTTATCCACCAAGGAATACCCATCTTAGCTACTTCATCTTGTAGTGTGTTTTGAAACATAGATTAAGCTAATCAATGTAATTCTTCATATTTATTTAACAATTTGGAATCAATGTTACTCAAAATTACAAGAAAATTTACTCTCATCAATGAATAAGATCAACTTAAACACGATTTATCAATCTTAACAAGAAATGTATGTCATCCATGACAATGCTGTTAGAATTTGATTATAAATATGTATTTAATAAAGCAAAAACAGCAGGTACAACCCACAATGATATCTTAGCTATGCTTTATGTAAGGCAGCAGGAGACACGTCACCACTGCCATGTGTTACAGCAAGGCAGTTGTGCAGGTGCACTTAGGTAAACCTTAAAGCTGCAGCTGAAAAATTGTATGATAAATTATAGAGTGTAATGTGACTGTTATAAACAGCTTCAACAATTACTGAACCCTCTAAACCTTCAGCATGAATTGATAGCTTTCAGCTCGACTGCTGAGCCCTAGATACCGCTGCATCTCAACACAACCTTCCCTTTTCTTTTTAATGGTTGCTCTGCTTCTCTCTGGGGCTATTAGTGAAATGTAACATTTGGTGCCATATGTTTGCAGGTTGTTTGGGAATAGTGATGTGGCCATATCTTGACATGCTGTAGCTTACATTTTGCCAGTTAATTACCATCATGACATTGGATTAGGAAGCAAACTGCAGATGCTGTGCTGGTAAAAAAGCTCTCTGGGAGAGAGGGATGCTAGGGAGGCTTTAGGGGAAGATCACAGAAAATAAAAACTGGTAATTAAAGATAAGTTTATTCTTACAGAGTTGCAAATCTTCCAACTTTCCCGAAGTTCATAAATGTGCTTCACTGTCAACAACGTGACAATGTCAGAGGATGAATGAGTGATAAAGACACTTTGAGAAAAGCTTCATTTTAAGTTCTCCAGTACAATAAATATTGTCTGTAATTCCTTGTTACTGACCCAAGTTCTGACATCTTAAGTCTCTACTCTTCTACTATGAACTCAGAGTCGGTCTTTTCAGTAGTATTTACCATGCATACTCTTTGGAAGTGGAAGCAGATGGTTGTTCATGTGATGGGGGAGAATTTATCTCCAGAAACTGTTTCGATTTCCATTTCGTTTCATTTGAAAAATCCAAAAACCAACTCAAAGACAACTTTTTTTTTAGGAAATAGAGAAAACGGATTTTAGAATATTGCCATTTCCAACTATTTATTTGACGGAACTACTGTCTGTGAGTTCGGATTCGTAGTCACTGATATGTGAAAATGAATTTCAGCATAATTCTTATCTATGTTCATTTTCCACATACATGCTAGCTAATACCAAAAATGCTAAGCTTTGTGAAAATGCTACAGCTAATGTTCAAACTGCTAAGGCAAATACTGACCGAATGCCGAAAATGGAGCCCAAAAGATGTGTGTGTGGACATGGATGTGTGTATGTGTGTGTGCCTGTGCGTATTGCATTTATTATCCCCTACAATGAAGAAAGGCGATCAGGGTCCAAAAAGCCCAGGGGTTATTTATAGTGGGCAGCCGGCTGAGTGGCAGACTTTTTTTTTAATCAGTGTACTACTGCGAGAGGTAATTTAAAGACGCTGACAAGAATTAAATTGTGTTTTGATTTTCTCATTAGCCTAATCTCAAGTGAGGCTCGTTATTGTGTAATTTTCCTGCCTTGACACGACATCTTGTTTTGGGCGATGACAGCCTTATGTCGTCGTTTTGGGTACAGGGGCAGAGATAGCAGCAGAAGGGTGGGTGCCTCCATGGTGACAGCTCCAGGTTATTTGGTTGGCTGTTCCTTCTGGTACCAAACTCCCCACCACCACCTCCACCCCACATACACAACTGATGGAAGTGTAGTTGACGTTAGATGGCTGCAGGGAGTATTGAAGGAGTCCAGACGTGTGAGTTGGAGAACAGTGTGCAAATTAATTTTTCAATGTCACTTTGTGGTTGAAGGTTCATCATTTTAGCAGCCAAGATAATTCACTTGCCAGTGTGTGTGTGTGTGTGTGTGTGTGTGTGTGTGTGTGTGTGTGTGTGTGTGTGTGTGTGTGTGTGTGTGTGTGTGTGGCTGCCCGTAGTGGGCGTAGGCTAATGTGCAGTGGTGGATCTGTGGGCTGCATCAATCTGTAATCTGTTTCATGCGAGCCTTCAGCATTAATTATCATTCATAAAAGTTAAAGATGGTTTTATTTTTAGTGTATCAGTGGAGGTTATGATGCAGTCTGTGGAATTTTAAATGCTTTTAGAGGGAATTTTCTTCTTTTTCTGCAATAAAGTAATAGCAACTCCCTTCTCAGTTTCTTTCACTATAAATTCTGGGGTCACCAGAGTATAATTTTGCAACATACCACTGATGTTTACTGCAAATCAAATGTACCTCTTGGTATTAATAAAATTATCTTGTAGCATAACTGCTGTTTGTAATGTTGTCTATATGGAGGCTTAAACCAGCAGATTCTTACGGAAAAAAACAGGAAAGAAATTTAAATACAAACAAAAATACATTGTAAAATTAAAACTATTGTAAAAAAAACTGTAAAATAATTTTGGCACACATCTACTGTTGCGTCACAACAAATTTTTGATTTTAGTAAGTAAAGTCCACACACAATTGTCAGGCTGAACAAACAAGTTTAATTCCCATCCTATCCTGTGAAGTTTGGAAGTTATTCAAGAAGTCAATTCAAGCTTTAGTCTGTTTCTTGCTGTTTCACACATTCAACATGACTTGCAGCATTTTTCAAGGTGTTTTCATACTCACACTGAAGTGAAATGTTCTTAAGATTTTCCAAAGGGCTGGTGTGTAAAAAATTAATGCTTGCAAGATTCACATTGGATTTTCTACAGAAATGTGTCACCCACCCGAGAAAAACCTCTGGATCATCAGCAGTTCAGGTAAAATCTGAATGAGACACCAACTATTCTGGGGCATTTACAACTGCTCTGCATGTGAGCATGTGCTGGTAACTGCACATGGTAGCTGCTTAACTGTGTTTTGCTTTCCACTCTGTTCCTAAATTAACTCAGACACAATATAAATTTTTGTATCATGTGCTGCATCTTACACACTGTATACAGCTAGTCCCTTGGACAGATCCTTCATATTTCAAAGGACATCTCTAGCAGAAGGCTTCCCACTGTAATGTATTTGTATGAACAGCAACTACAGGACAAAAATGGACCAAATTGTGCAGGCTTTTTCCCCAAATCCTCAGGGGTATAATTAGTCAAAATAACCTCAGAAGGTTGCTTCTTTCATGCCTGCACCCCTTTTGTTACTTTCTCCAAATACAGCAAGATTCATCACCAGAAAGACTTATGACATTTACGACATTGTCAGATATATTAATTGCTTTTAAATGCCACACCCTAACATGTTCATTTTAATGCCTGAACATAACAGCAAGTAAAGCAAATGTGAAGTTAAAAACAAAAACAATTGTAAGACCTTCTGCCTTTTATGGACATAAATCAATAGATAACATTTTATGATACTTTTATGAGCTGCTGTATCAGTGTTAGCTTCAGCACTCAGCACAAGTCAGCCTAAACATAGCCTAACACTGCATGAAAAAAGGGAACCAAAGGCCCCCAAATAAACCAGCATCTTATCCTGTTTTTTTATTTTTGAATTAAGCAAACCAGGAGGTAGTAGCATTCCTAAAAATTTCTGCTGGAAAAGATTATTAGAAACTACACACAACTCTATACATGATCAGAAATTTGGACACTTAAATTACCACAATCCTTGTTTACTTCAGGTAGCTTATCTCGACATATAATGGCATTAAAAACAGTGGCTCTATATGTTCAATAAACACTCCATGTAGAATATGTTGACTCTAAACCACAAAGATTATGTTCATGTAAACACAATCATTAATGTCAATGCTGCAAACTCTTATTCTAGTTAAGAGTTAGAAATTAAAATAGTCAAGTTAATATCAATGTTAAGTCCAGTTTTCATAGCATGTTATCACCTTTCTCTGTGATATCTGTCATGGAATTTCTAATGAGACAGAATACACTCAAAGCAAAAGTTTATATTTATGGCTTTTCTTGGCATTTCAGGATTCCTGTGTAATAAAGTATGAAAAAGCTAAGTAAAGCATGACACTGTGGACACAGTGGGATTAAAATATTGACAGCAGACTGAGTTTTTTAACCTTGCGGGCCGTTTTTCATCCAGTCTTGGCAGAATTCTGGCAGAGGTAATAAATCATGCCCTTTAGTATCTTGGATTCTTTTCTTGCTGCAGGTTTCTTGTCGCCAGTCTTTAGCAAGCCAAATGTGAAAGCTGTGACCTCTCAGTTGCCCTCTACACCTGTTGTGGTGAATCTTACGGTCAGACAAGGTATTACGCAAAGACGAGACATAAGGACGACACAGAGAGCAGGAAGGTTGCCTCGGTATATTTAGGAGGTGCAGCAGTGATTCTATTTAGCCACTGTTATCAATTAAGTGTGTGATCCTTATTTTTTAGCATCTGTTTCTGAATACATTTTAAACATTAAAAAAAATGTAAATAAAAATGTACATTTTTGATTCAGCACTGAATAAAGGCCTTAGAGTTGAGTCAATACATATAAAATACAACCCAAGTAGCAGGTCAAATCAGTGAAAGCTCTAAGTCTAGTGAAAGATCATCCAAACATCTCTTTGCTGCAAACGGAAAATTGATCCATTAACAGGCTGGTTTTTCAAGGCTTTCAAATCTCAAATTTAATTTTCAGTCTCTGACGAGGAAGCTGTCAAAAAGAAAACAGAGAACTGTTTTCCATCTGTTTTTCACACTTTCATACATCAAAGTTGTAGAAGGAAGAGTATAGTCCGAAGAGGTCACCACCAACTAAATGATTTATCAAAGTGAACAATGGTGTGATTTCTTCGAACCAGCTTGTGCCACAGTAGCTGTCATCACAGCAGCCTTGGTTCCCACACCTCTGTGAAGAAAAAGACAAGAAAAATGACTCCTTTGACACATTTTACAGAAAAAGCAGGCCAGGTTTACAGAAGTCCTTTAAACATATCCTGTTTGGGATAGGGAAGTAACACACACTTTGACCCTTGTGAGCTCTTAGGGTTCCTGTCAAGGCTTCTGTCAGGAACTGAATGGTAACAGTGGACATCCTTGCCTTGAATTACACCACTGCTTGTCTTATTTTTAGTTCAAATAGGAACCTCTTTTAAGTACTCAAAATGATAAGAAAAAATCATTGTAAAATTGCAGTTGTTCACCCCATTTGTCATATAATCATTCCCATTTTATATTAAACAATATGATTAGCACAATTAATTACAAGCACTTATAAAAGGCTTAAGCATCATTTTCTAAATTATCTGCAAGCTTCTATAGGCATCATTTTGTCCATTTCCCAGTTTCCAACAATCCCCCCCTCTTGGTCTAACAGCTTCAATTTACATAGAAATGAGCCTGCCTTGTGTGAGAGTGATGCAACATCTGTGCTGATCAGAATTAATTGAAATCTGTGATGTTGTGCAGTCCTGCTAATTTGCTGTGTTACTTGCAGCATATAAAGAAGCAGTATGCTATTTAGGAATGCCTTTTCACCACTCCTGATTGAGATGTGAGCTAAACACTTAGCTGTGCTGCAACAGATATGGCTATTTCCTTTGTAGTCATGATTACAACAAATTATTATGTATTACATGCATGTACGTTATGAGTCTTTGTCTCTCTCTTTTTTTCTTTTTTAAGTATCAACAGGCAGTTATGTTTTATGATGTGTGAGGATATCTGCTATTCTAACACTACATTAAGCACTTGCTTTGTCTTGTGATTAATGGAACATACATACATGCATAACATACAGCAGGCACGTTGTCTGATACTGACTACTGTACTCTGTCTTTGAGAAATGATTAACACTGTCAACACTGGTGTTAATGATAGTTTACCTGTACAAGACAGTAAGACAGACACTCATGGATCTTGTATGGCACTAATAAACATCTGCACATGGATTAGACTATGTGTGTACAGCTTTCAAACTATGTTGGTCTGCTCAACAAAATATCCTAACAATCTGATGTGCTATGAAGTGTTGCATGCATCCCACTTTCTCACAGGATGAGAGCTCTAACTATTGCGTCACATCTTTTTTAAACACCAAAATTTGTTCTGCTGCTCCAGAACTCGGTGACCAATGTTATTAAACCACATTTGCTGTCACCATTTAAATGAGCTGCTAGAGCAACAAGCACAGAAATCTTCAAGATTGTTACTAAAACAAAGGTGTGTATTCTCGAAAGTTGGAGCCAGGACAATCAGACCATAACCCTTCCTAAAGGCTAAGGAGTTTTCCATACTCTCAACAGTAAACACCTCTATAAATATGCAACTTTTTAGGTCTGAAGAACAACTTGAATGATGACGAGCAACTCATTCAAACACAACAGTGGTGATGTACCTGTGACACTGTGGGGCCAATGAGACAATTA
>JAOXYM010000007.1:9669801-9687971 GCA_028567055.1 Leptatherina wallacei | reverse complement strand
TGAATGATGACGAGCAACTCATTCAAACACAACAGTGGTGATGTACCTGTGACACTGTGGGGCCAATGAGACAATTACAGTCAATTATTCAAGCTTAATGGGGAGAAAGGGATGCAGGAGATGATGGTAGAGGGGATGCAGGGGAAGGCTGGGAGGGGGCCACTACAACTAACAGGATCTGACTCTTAACCCATGTGTGCATTAGGCAGGCGATGATCTGTAAAGCTGCGCTCTGCTGGGGTAGCCTACGCTACTGAGTCTCTTTTACGCCTTGATCTATTGCCCCGCTTTAGCTCTGACGATCTATCACACGGAACTGGCAGTAACGGATGAGAATGATCTGCTGGAAAAACTCTCTCATTTGTCTCTGTCGCAGCCAGTGAACTAGAGGAGACGCTAATACAGGGAGACGGGCCTGGGAGGGGATATAATTATGTCTCGGCACTCTTCTGCTCACTGGCTGAGTATGGAAGGCATATTAGGATATAATGAAGCCTGGGCTTGCTTCCTTTCCCCTTTTTTTTCCTTTTATTTCTTTCCCCCTTGACATCTTTTTCCACCATATTTTCTCTTTCACTTGCTATGTCTTGACTTCTATTTATGTGTCTATTGTTTTCCCTAAAATGGTATTGTATTATCTCTCCCACAGCCGTGAGCTCTTGGTCTCCGCCATATAGAGGGATTGGCATATTTGTTTTTTTTATTTGTTTTCTTTCCAGAAATATTCATATGTCAGCAGTGATTCAGAAACTTAAGCTCAATCATTGAACCAAAACATGGAAAGTGAAGCCAGAAAAGCCTACATAGCCCAAGTAGACCATCTAGATCTGAATTAAGTTCACTGAAACATAAGGATTAATTCAACTAAATATTTCAGAGAAGTGTTTGCATTTAATTTGCAATCAGTTATGCAAAAGATACAATTTTATGCACAAAAACAGGGCAAAAATTTTTTTTTTGCAAATTACTGGCTTCTGCAGGTGATTTTATGAAGGAGGTTTGAGGCTTTTTGCTGAGATGGACAAACATGTTGGACTCGTAGCCAGCTGTCCTCTGTGTCTGGCCATGCAACTGAATTGCATTTCTCTCTGGGTTCCAGTTTGGATTTAGTGATAACTGGTAAGGCCAGGCAGTGCTTGGATTCTGACGGCAAGCCGATGGCAGAGCCAGAGCTGTTGCCTCCCATCTGGGTTGTGGTAGACAAGACTGCAGGCATCGCCTCAAACCCAGAAAGCAAGCTGATTTGTGTCAGCTGCAAGCCAAAGAAATGAGGTTTTTCTTGTTTGTTTATTTGTTTTTTAGTGGTTTTTTTTTTTGTTTCCTTAAATTAGATATTTCAAATTAGAATAAATTATTTTTCCCTTGTTTCCCACTTTTGTCTTCATATTTAGCTGACTGGGCATACTTTGTCTAACTACTTTTTTTCCTCTGGTCAACAATATTTCATCAACATCAGTCAGAAGTGCTTCTCTCTGAGTGGACAGACAAAAACGATCAAAATACTGTTTATGATGTCAGTGTGATCCACCCCTACTGACTTGCGATAATCATAGCTCTGTCACCTCCAGGGATGCCATATGTAGTTATGTAGTGAAAGAGGTCATATTAGGCTTTACTTCTCTGGCTTAAAATCAACTTTACTGCTCTTTGGCTTGTTTGACACACCCAAAACCGAATGAGCAAGTTAGAGGCATGTAAAAGTCTTTTAACAGAGCCTCAGTATGTGAAACCAAATGAACGAGGGCTCATCAACAACAAGAAAAAGGCAAGGCAAGTTTATTTGTATAGCACATTTCATGCACAAGACAATTCAAAGTGCTTAGTAGAGTTGAAAGGCAAAGCAAAAAAAGCATTAGTATGTATCCTTTTTTGTGAACTTTACATATTGTGGATAAGACTGCTTAATCCCTAATTCAGAAATAATCAAACAAAATTGGTAGCTTTTTACTTTCATTTATTCACAACTGAGATTGTTTATTTTTTTCCTTATCAGATAGATGCAGAACTTAAAATAAATCCAGTGAGATCTGCCTTTTAACCTTCAAACAAAACTAAGAACCTATTGTAAGTAACATGGTGCAAAGAAGACATCCGTTGCATGGCTGGTGAGTCAGCTGCCCTGTTGCTTATTAAAACTCCTGTAGGGAGGAAACAACCACTGTGTTTTGGTTATAGTTCCTTCCTAAATCATGGCACAAAGGCACACAGGAGATCTGCAGGATGCATGTGTGTTTGTGTGTGTGCATTTGAGCTTGAGTTGATTCAGACTATATTTATGCTTTTATATCTTTTATGTACTTCTTTGATTTTACAGTTGCTTATGCATGGGCTTACAAATGACTGCTTTATCTTCTTGAATTTAACACATTCATCATTTAGTATTTTTGTCCAAAATGACTTACAAATGAGAGACATTAAAGTTTCAGTACAGTAAGAAACTCAGATATCAATGTGCCAAATTCATTGAAATGACAAAGTATGTCCAGAACAGGTACAGAAGTGAAAAAGTAAATACAAATTAAAAATTTTAAGATGCTAGAGGTGTTGAGGACAAGAGTTGCTCATGGAAGAAATTAGCCTTTGAGAGATTCTTGAAGATAGAAAGGGATGTCGCTGACCTGACAACATTTGCTGACTCTTTCAACCATTGTGAAATCACAAATGAGAACAGCTTGGATTGAAACCAATACCAGAGGACATTCCTGTTCAAGTGGTTATTTTATTTGGAAGTCCGAGAACAAAAACAGGAGAGGATTCTAACTTATCAAAGGATCTTATTTATCAAAGATTTATTCTGATTCAGGTCACAGGTAAAGCAATGCAGCGCTGGGCTCAGGGTACAGGATGTCCGGCCTGAGCCCCGAGCCTTGGATGTGTTCACATTTTATCTTCTTCAGCCGGGCGGGCCTTGTACAATGGGATGGCTTGACACGCAACCGAGTGTAATTGGCTAGTTATTCCTGACGTGAGCATGCCATCATTACTCACATGGTAGATTTGGATGTTCTGTTCAATGTGTGTGAATGTTGAATTGAGGCGTGTATCTAATGTAATAGGCCTGACGGATAACAAACTGTTTAATTCTCTGTTACATGTAGTTCTTGCTTATGTCTCTTGGTGATGTCACTCTATGTATGGTATTTGATATTTGTGCCTGTTGTGTTTCCATGATTTGCGGGTGATCTACTAAGATTAATTGTGCAATTGATAACGGGTGCAAACAGCCCTATTTTAATGAGGATTTAGCTTGTGTAAATGATTTGATGTGTAGAAGGAGAGCAGGAGAGTCGCAAACGGAAAATAAATGGAGATCGAAACATTAGTAGAAGAGACAAATAGAAATATGGCAAAGACATCTTGGGGGGGCCAACAGAGGAGATTACACTGACCAATACTGAGTTGCACACTTTCTGCGAGGAGCAGATAATACCGGGGTATGACACGCTTGAGCTGGTTGTGGAACAATGTATGTGCACAAACTGAAACATGGTCTGTTAACGACATCATAGTTGTTAAAGACATAATAAATATGAACGCACCTCCTTTTGATTACATTTGTCTAAACAACAGTTGTGATTTAACATTCACACAAAATGTGTGAATCACAAATAAAAATGTCTGTTTATATGTAAAGATTTTGTTCCAGAGGTTTAGTCATCGCCTCTGACCGACCATGAGAAAATATTCTGAATCAGACTGATGCTCCTCTCCTCTGCTTTTCAGAGGCGCTAAATATAGGCGCAAAAACAGCCCGCGCAATTAGTTCCATGTTTAGTAAATCACGTCTGCATGCAAAGCTGATATATTTGCATCCACTCCTCCCAGTATTTTGCGACTACTGGCAGAAATGCCAAGATTGCATATTCATTCAATATAAAATCGCAAAATGCATTGCCGAGCCATTGTGCTCGTTTGGCGGCGCGCATTCCTATTTGCGGCGGGTTGATAAATCAGCTGCAGCATGTTTGTGCGCCCGTTTTCAAGGTTCACGCCTGTTTTAAGAGGCGCAAACCTTTGATAAATCAGGGCCTGGGTGTCAAAGTTAAATTGTGTGCTTTTTTCTGCTTGTCTTAAATCATTATTATGCTACCAACACTTTTGGTTAGCTATGGGGGCTAAAAATAAACCAATATTAAAATAATTGTTAATTAATTGTAGGCGAGATAACAAGTTCAATTAATTGTGATATTGATTTGAAGTCGTATCGCCCAGCCTTATTCTCAACAGATATTTGCACCAGTACCAATAACATCAGATTGGGCATGATGAAGTTTGGTGACAGTAAGCAAATTGTTCACATTGACATCATTAAAGCTATTTACTCCAGTCATCTGGGATGTGTTCAACCCCAGAACCAGCTAAATTAATGCTTATAAAACAAGTATGATTATTCTTATCAGGAGAAAAGATAGGAGAGCGCACATTTGCTGGGGCCAGTGGATAGAATGTCTCAGAAAAGGGTGATGGTACTATTAGTAAGGCCGGTCTAGATTGTTTTTATTTAATATACATGGATTGTTTTTATTATGTAAAGCACTTTTTGTTGCGCTGTAGTATGAAAAGCACTATATAGATAAAATTTGATTTGGTTTGATATACAATTCTCTTTAGTTGTAATCCTGTATTAGCTGAGTTTAATGGAAATTTGTGTGGAAACCTGTTGTCTTAAAACGATCTAGTTTTTTCAAAAAGCTGAAACTAAATATGTCAACCTGTATCAACATTAGACAGGGCAGGGTTGAATAATAATAAAAAAAAAATAAAAAAAAAGACCTGTCATTGTCTTTTCTTGACAAAAAGGCACAAAAATGAAATATGTTGTTGTCACAGGCTGGTCATTCTCACACCACTGTCATCATATTAATCTACACCAATCACAGTTAACAGGTAAATATGAAAAGTGTGTCCAATATTTTAACTGGTACCGTATATATGCATCATTGATAAAGTCATGGCCGCAAAAAATCGTGGGACAGAATTATGTCCTTTCATAAAGAATCCCCCAGTGTATCAGATGCTAAATGAGATATTAAAGAAAACACTGAGACCTCTCGCTTTAATATTTGGATAATTCAAACATCTCCTACATTAACTGTTGCTCAGATACTTCTGGGTCATTTCAAACATTTGGAAGATTCCTTCACACAATAGACTATTTAACCACTGTGTTCAACAAGGAGTGTAATATGTACCTTAGTTTACATCAGGTTGTAAGGATTACCTCCAACTTGTAACTGCTTATGTAAAATTTGGCTGCACGTGATTGGCAACTGTGAGTGTGTATGAGAATAGATGAAAGAATATAAAGTAGAAGTTGGTGGTAAATTGAACTGTCCATAATCTATTCTCATCTGTGCATCTGCACAGCAATGCCACACAGTTACCATCTCAACTTGTGTAGATTTTTGTTACCTTTCATTTCACACACATGTTCTTCCAAAAGAGTTTACAGGAAAACTGAGAATAAAAGGAAATCATGGAGTTGCCCTTAAAAACAAAATCATAGCTTCTGTTGTCTATGATTATTTCTGCAATAGTGTTGGAACAAATCATCTGGCTTTTATGGTTTTGAATGATAAAATGAGCTCCCTTTGTTTGAGAAGGAAGACAAATGAATGTAGTGTCAATGAAAAAGAAAGTGCTGAAAAGGAAACTGTGTAAACTAAAGAAGAAATGGACAATATCTCTGAGAGAAAAACTAACACGATGCAGTGACTGGAAAAATAATTAAGGGATGGGGCAAAAAAGATTTACTTAAATATGATTTGTTTGTCAGGAAATAGAAAAAAAATAAACTACAGAAATATAGTCATAAACTGGATCCATCCTTAACATCCAGGTGCTGATAATCAATTGAACTTCATGAACTGATAATCTATAAAAAGCAGGCAGGACATCTATAAAAATCTATAAAAATCTATAAAAATCTATAAAAAGAGAGACGACAGAGACATCGTCTGAGACGGTGAGTCTGAAGGATTTAACAGGAAGTCTTGTGCTAAAAAATGTAGAGTTTTATTAAAGGTAAATAGCTATAATGATGTTAACCTGCCCATTAGAGGGCATGGCGATGCAGAGACAGAGAAGGTGAAGCAAATGTTTGGAGAAAGAGACGAAAACAGATCCAGAGATACAGTAGAGGAAGCAACTCCTTCCACTAGTGGGTTTGATTCAGGTAACAAAGCCCAGACAACAACTGCTCACAAGACAGTTTTAGTGCACAGAACAGAGAATTGCATCCCTTTTCATGGTAATAATTAAGGTAAAGAGATCCTAGATATGTTTGAAGTAATTAAGGAGTAAATAAAAAATTTGATCCTTTTCTACATTATGATCTTATCGGATTTCACCATCAGCTTTAAATTCTCCATTGGGTTATTCTACTTTATTCTATATTAAAGTAAAACCATAGAGTAAAATCATATCCTGGTCGAATCAATCAGCAGAGCAGTGATCGTGTAATTAACTTTCTTTACGGCTGCTCAATGGTTACCTGATGGCAAGAGGGGCCTTTTTATGTGAACTTTGTGTTCTTGCTCCCTGTGTATGAATGACTGCCTCCCTGTCCAAAAAATGCTAATTAATTGCTGATTGGATATTGACCCAAAGAGCAAGTGTGAGTGACCTGAAATAAGATAAAGCAGGTATATGAAATAAATAGATGAATCGACCTGCAAGTTATGTAATAGGGGAATTAGGTATGAGACGTCCCTGCCTACTGTCAAGCCCAATGTTGAAGGAGTGATGGAGGAATGCCATCCAACAGCTAAATCTTGGTCCAAATTGGGTCATATAACGGGGCAATAATCCCAAGCATAGTATAAATCTGATTAAGAAACATAATCACACTGTTTCAATGGTCCAGATTTCATCCTACTGTCAGTTTAAATGAATGCCTGCAGATCTCAAACAAGTGAAGCACTGGTGTAAAGACGAGTGGGCCAAAATTCCTCCGTAACAATAATTTTAGAGAAAACAGTTACTTCAAGTTATAACTGCAAAAGGTGGCTCACACAGTTTTTCACACACTGCTTCTGGATTTTGAGCTTCTGTTCAATAAATAATGTGTGGTTGTTCATCTGAAATTGTATTTATCCACATTTTAAGCCTTGTTCATAACCAGATTACTTATTTACTGTGTAAAATATCATAATTGAGAAGTAGTGTACTTTGTTTTTCACATCACTGCATGTGTGTTGGCCTGTTAAATGGCCATTTACTGTGACCAGCGCCACTGTATGACAGTTGTAAACACGCTGTGGTGGCAGTGGTGTGCTGGTGGTTTTTAAGGGTTCAACAGTGACGGCTTCTCTGGAAGGACGTTTCATCGAAAGACTTATTGTTGTGTATCATGTTCCATCAGTCATTGCATGTTTTCTACGGGCTTTTTTCAAACTCTGTCCATAAACATCCTCCACATCCCTCATCCTAACTTTCTGTCTGACAGATTTAAATCTGTCATTGGGGATGCTCTGTAAGAATCATCATGATAAAACTGTTCTCAGAATTAGTAACTTGCTTTTGGGTACATCGGGCACAAATATTTTAAATTAAGTTTAAAGTGAATTGCTTCCATTTGAACTGAAAATAATCCCAGTAAACCATTGATACAAATAGCAAAGATACTAATGCAAACACTGTTAACTAAATGGCTGAGGAACCAAATGTCTCAAAGCTAAAGTTGACTCGCAGGTTTTTGTAAGAACCCGTGAGAATTTGATAACACTGTACTGAACAAAGTAGATCTTGTAGAACAACGGGTTTAAAAGTAGTTTTAAAACAAGCAGGCAGATTATTGGAGTGTGAAAAAATACCCTTCTCATTTTTCAGTAAGGAGGTGAGCTTGAGCCATGAGGGGAAAAGAGTCAAACTAAAAACCATTTAACAAAAGGATATATTCTCCTTTCACATTTATTTCTAAATAACAGCAATTAGATTAAACCTAACATGGTATCATCTATCTACTGTTTCTCTACAGCGTAATGGTACATTCTATAATCTCACTCAGATTAGCATAGGAGCATAGAGCAGGTTACTCGATGTTAGATGGGTTCACTTTTTAATCTTCAAATATAGAAATGTACAAGCTGCATGATAGTCTGATTACATGTGTAGTTCTTGTCCTTTTGGGCTTATTATTATTCACAGAGTCAGAAAAGTATGTTTTAATTGAAAGGCTTGATAGACCATGCTGAAGAAAAAAAGGTACAGGTTACAGATAATAGTTGTATTTTTATTGCAAAGAAATTTGTGCGTGAATTACAGAAGAGAGATATTTCTAATTGAACAAAGAAACTTAATATAAAACTATTTTTCTATAGGAACATTTAAGATAAACACTATGAGTGTGACATTACACTGAATATCATTTCACATAATAATCAAGCACTAAAATGACCTAAACCTGTAAAATGTCAATCTCCGTCTATTCAACTGGGCAAGACTTTCTCTTTGATGGCTGCTAGTTAAACTGGAGCTTCATTTTAGGAGTTTAGTTTTCTCTGACTTCTCTGCAGTTGCAGCAGCTCTTAGGTAGCATAGATCTTTAAACCCCATCTCCATGCCTCAACAGTTGACCTGAATGTGTCCTCAGAGATCAACAGTCAATTAATTTTTTTAGTTGTTTTACTCTGAGAGTGGAGAGGAGCTGAGTTTAGAATGCTGCACTGTTACTCCGCTAATTGGAACCAGGATCTGTAAAAATGGGAACTTAAGTAAAACATGCCATAAAATTCTGAAGGCTAACCATAAACTAACCAATTTCTTTCATTCTTTTAAAACGAACTCTAGCTGAAACCTCCACGTAAACTTTTACGAGGATCCCTGGGGTCAACCGTAAACCCGTTAATAGAGATGAGATATGAGCAGGGCGCTTGGGCCTCCCATTTCGTTTGCATTTCTTTCTGTCTTTTTTTTACCTCCTTCTGTTCCATTGCATTCTTGAAAGAGGTCAAATGCTGTTCGGAGTAAACACTGCCAGGAATCCAGTTGTTCTTTATCAAAGAGCAGTATGAAAATTTGATTCATGCGGACAGATTTGACGAGATAAATGTCGGCGTGTCGGAGCTGTTGCTTCATTTTGTAGTTGTGTTCTTTGCACCCTGCCAACAGTTCGAGTTTGGTGCAGAGGTGTTAAAAAGGTGAAGCTCATACTGTTTTAGTGGCCATCATGCAGAGCTGTTTTTGTTTCATGTGCAGCTTGAGACAATTCATTAGCTCCACTAAATATGTGACTGACATGCAGAGAAACGGAGAGAAAATCTCCGGCTTGACATTATTCACATCAATATACAGATGAAGAATTACACGTGTATCAGTGAAAAATCTGAATCTCTTATTTCAAATATAAATAAGAGAACATTCAAATATAAATGCTAACCCAAACTAAATTACACACAGATATGCTTACAAACAGAAATACTATTTCTGAAATGCAAGTGACATGAGAAGTATTTTGAGGGGGGGTTAAGAGCCCTCTAGACCATAACAAAAAGACGGTAATAAAATGTGTCCTGGCAGAACTATAATCCTTCTAAAAACACCAGGAGAACTATTCATATTTGGTTGCTTTTTTATTAAACACTGCATACTATTGCAGCTTAAATTAAACAGTGCAGCTGTAACTATTTTGACATTTTATTTCCTGATTAGGGCTTTATTAAAGATAATCATAAACTCATTAACTTGCGGTCTCATGGACTTCACAAAATCACTGTCCAAGAAAAACTTTTGAGAGGAAAAAAGAGAATGAAAATAAAAGAGTCCTGGACTGCTCTAACCGTAGTTTTGGGAATCATTATCTACTTAAATGCTCTGGCCTTGGTCTCTTTGTTGCTTTACTCGGAGCATGAGCTGTGTTTCATATGCCGTTGAGACTAATGAGAACAGTCTTGGGACCAGTTGCGGTTATTTTGACAAATTGAGCCTGTAGTTGTTTTTCCTTTTACTCTACCATATATTGCAATTTAAATCACTACTCTTACTGAAACAGAGATGATTTGGATCTTTAGTTTTGTGCTTTCCGGGCCCAAATTATAATACTGAGCACTGTAACCGCATATCCTGGGAGTGAAGTGAGTGGTCACTGACTCATGGCAAGTCTATTAGCAAAGGAATGATGGCAGTGCTGAAAATCTGACAAAACAATTGGTTAATTTTACAAATGATAATGATTTTTTAAAGTCACATGGTCCCCTCCAGGCAACCAAAATATAGGCCTTTCTAAAATGCCATGTCACAAAAGTTCATGAGTATGTGACGCCTTTGGTAGACAGGGCAGCCGCCCACATTTTTTAAGTGCGACGCTAATGTCTCAAGTTACACTGTAGCCTGAGCCAAGCATTGGCCTGAGACCACCCTTCAATTAATCTTACCCTTGTAGCGGCTTATAATTTGCCATTACAAAAGCCATTAAACCTGGGGGCCTGATTTGGAGCTCCTGGGACTGCTTTGGGAGGAGGGGATGGGAATCGGACAGGCCTCCAGTTGGCCCCATGGACCTTGGACAAGCCCCTTTCTACAAAACCGACAGGTACTTAAAAACAGGGTGAAAAGATCACCGTAAAGAAAACAAGGAAGATTAATGGGGAAAAATGAGGGCCCTTAAGGTCGCTTTCATCTGGGTTTGATTCAGGTCTTCAGTGAGCCATTAACCCAAAGGACAACTGTCCACCGCCAATGTGAGAAATGAAGCTCCCCTGAGTCGGTTCAGACTGCAAAAACTTTGGAGCGGATGAAGACAGGGAGTCATGTGGTAATGTTCAGAAATGTACTGAGCTCATCAGTAGTTCTGTTTGCAGATGCCGCAGATGCTTATATTGATGATTTGACATCCTAGACTTTGAAGTTTTATTTACAGTGAATGCCTCATAGGAACTCTCCAAATCAATCGGTGAAGTACAGTTTTACCAAATGCAATTAATAAAGCATGTCACTCCATCAAATGGTGCAAAATATGAAGGTAAAGAAAATTAGATCAATTCCCAGTCTTGAAAAGCTGCAAAAGGGGTATAATGTGAATTTAGAAGAAGACTACAAGGATAACTCACCAAAATCTAGTCTGATTAGAGGTCATGTGGTGTTTTTGGAAGATGCCTTTACAGAAAAAGAAAATCACTTCCTCATTAGTTAATGACACAATGTGGCCTTGAAGTGATGTCAGCCAATCAACTTTCAAATTAAAAGATTAAAAACGTACTGTAGTTACCATACATAAAAACAATAGTTCAGTTAAAAGCACAAGAATATACATTTGTTTTTAATCTGGATTTAAAAATATATACTTGGGGCTAACCTCACCTCTATTGGGAGTTTGTTCCAGTTTTTTGCAGCATAAGAGCTAAATGCTGCTTCTCCGTGTTTACTCTGGACTCTGGGTTCTACCAGCTGACATAAACCAATAGATCTGAGAGTCTGACCCGGACGAGTTTCTCTTGGTCTTTTTCACACACAGGGAAGTACTTCATAAATGTCAGCTCTACTGGGTGGACATGAAGTAAATAAATTACTTAACAAGTGCATGGCAGATTTTTTTCAGGAAGATGAATTGTGTCTTCAGACGTTAGTGAACAAAATGACTTCACCAACATGGCTTGCTCTAATTTTCACAGATAACATCACTGTAATCTTAAATGAAAAATTCAGAGGCAACATTGATCAACATGACCTTGTGGAATTTTAGTATACTAGTGTTTAATACTATAAGTTAAGGTTGCAGAATTAGAGGTTGAAGAAAAAGGAGGAAAAAAAGAACAATTTTGACACTGTAAATGAGATCTCAATTTTGATTGGGGATTTACTTGCTTGTGTTACAGTGAGGGTCCTGTCACTATGCCTCAGATTGATGATGTGCCCTGGCTACTTGGCCACAGGGATATCCCTTTGGCTGACTGGTCAGTGCGCATGGCTCTCCCCCAGGAGGTTGTGAGTTCAATCCCTGCCTGGGCCCTCCTACGTCCTGCCACACTTGTATATTTCCTTGCATTTGGAAAATACATTCTCACATACTTGGCAGAAGTCTCAGGTGGTAAAGCAGACCTATTCATTGGTTCACTCTCACAGTGTAAAACCTCAATCACTTATTATCTAATCAATCCAGAGATTAGATAATCATTATTATTATTATGACATGCAACTTTATCCTTTTTTACAACAGAATGGTGTTTCTCATGTGACCTTTAACAAGGAACATACTGTAGCCAGAACCCATTTTTCTTGGTGAAGTTGGTATTTGTATGAAGCAGTTTTAAGACAAAAAAAATAATAATTTAGTGTCAATACAGAAAATCCTCACCATAAAAAGTATATCTAAAAACACCAGATGGAAAACCACACAAACTTCCATAACTCAGATGTTGCATGGTGCATTGCTATACCCTTAAGTTGTGATTGGCACAAAGAAAAACAAATGTTAACTCCTATCACTTATCTAAAAATGTGGCTCCAAACAGCAAAAATCTAAAATGCGGAATTTAAGGCATTGATAATAGGGGAAAGACAAATATAACTCATCTGCCCTCTTCCAGCTATTGGTTAAGTGCTGCACTGTCTGACCTCTACACCCTGTAGTGAATGACAGTGGGGAAAGAACACACCTATTACCATTAACATTCTGTTATTCATGTTCAACAGCTTTTAAAGGGGTCTAAAAATGGGAAAAGATTTATCTTTGTGAAAAAAATGAAGTCCAGCATTTCAATTCAATTCAGCTTTATTTATCTATTTGACCAGGCATCTGACGTCTGACGTTTGCGGTAAGACGTATTGTGTCATTTCCTGTGTACCTTGCTTGTGTGCTCAGCAGCATCGTTAGCTCTTCTAGCTGCACATTGAAAGTGATATTCTCTACTTCCACACCATTCCACACCATATAACAGTTAACACACTCTCCTTCTGCTTTACCGTTTCTGGGATTGTTTCTGGATTTCATTGGTTTTACAGATGAAAATCTTGTGAAAGTCTATTTTTACTTGAGTGCAACAAATGTTGTCATTGAAAAATGAGAATCCACGGAGAAAATCAGGAACTCAGTTGACATGGGAAAAAAATTATAGAGTTTTTCAGAAAGAATCATGTAGCCCCGTGTGTTTGGTTGATGCTTGTTGATATTTTGTAATATATGTGGGGAATTTCAAAAATTACAACATAATTCTAAAATATTTTGCTATTAGGCAACAAGTTTTGCAGAAAGTGGTAGGGTAGACATTTCTTGCAACTCCTGATTTAGACATTAGCAATTACATTGTCAGGCAGCCTCCATAGGTGGGTATAAATAATACAGCGCCGGATTGGAAAGTTGGAGCGCTGGTACGGTTCGTGGCAAGTACAAAGCCCACACCTGGTCCTGGAGTGAAATCAAATCTATCCTGAACTCTGTTTCTCCTCTCATTTTGCTTCAGCAGTTTACCATGAGCAAGGTTCTGGGTCACGAGGTAGGAGGAGTGATTTGAGTTCAGGTCAAACACACGGACAGCTTCACACAATAATGTGTTTCAAAGCTGTCGCTTCACGGGGATTAAAGGGAAACCATGTTCTTGTTGTACTTTTCAAAAACGTTACCTTCTTCAACAAAAAAATGCTCCCTCTTGTTAATCCTCTATTTATGCGGAGCACCTTTTGAATTGCTTACAGCTAAAAAGACCTTCACCAATAATGAGCTTTAATCACTGCCCATTAAACTGCTTTCAGTGCATTAACACCTACTGAACCCTCTTCAAGTCATCGTGTTGTTGTTTTTTAAGAGGATCAATAAACCAATTCCTCTTGGTTATGTTTTCCTTGTCTACAGCAATCAGTTCATTGCTGATTTAATCACAGAACATTATCTCCCTGGGATTTTTCTTACCTAAATTGAGTTTCTTTCACCTTCCTGGCCACAGGAGAGTGGGTAACGCCTGCTGGGAGAAAGAAATAATCATTCATTAACCTCTGACCTGAAAGGAGTGTCAATTGAGTAACACAACTGTGTGTCCCCCCCCCCCCCTCCCCCCTCCTCTGCACCTCCTGAGCACCCAGCCAAAGCAAATTGACAATTTACACACTGCAGTCTAAACTTTATTAACCTGTGCTGTGGTTTGATGCTGTCGCTTGATCAGCTGATAAAATGAGACGCAAAGATTGTCTCAGATCTGAATGACATGTGTTCAAGGGGGGTATTGTGCCTGTTTTCTCCTTCTGACTTCAAGTGTGGAAACAGTTCAAAAGCAAATGGTGGGGAAGTTAAAAGATTGCATGAGAAAACGCAGCCAAGTTTAATTTATGATGTAATGTTCTCAAAGGGGTGGATATGTTGATCATCTCATCTGTCATTATGGTTCTCAGCTGTCACAGTTTTTAAGCATCACATAGCTGCTGACCCACTGTTTTCAGCCTCTGTGAGGTTTGATGTCTTCTTATGGTCACAGTAGGTGATAATTTTTTTTTTATGATCACCACATGAATGTCTTCATGAATAGGCATGCATCTGATTTTTAGATGCGTTTCCTGCTTCATAAATGTGCCATCACAAATCACTCCAAACCACTTTGTCACAACGGTGCCTAAAGTTCTGCAGAACTTCCTTTCTCAAAGCAAATCAATGTAAAAAAGAAAAAAAAAGAAAAAAAAAGTAAAAAGCAAAAAGGATTTGGCGCTTTAGAGGACTTCAGCCAAGGTGCACCAGTCATTGTGTGTGAGACAGGAAAGCTGTAATGTAAACCCAAAAAGGCATTTCTCCTGACTTTTAAAGTATTACCCTCTGTATTGATTGTATTGTCAATGGTAGTCTTGAGATATGAATCACAACGCTATCCTTGTCCCTGCACAGTAGCAATAAACACAACCAAGCTGCCCCAGGATCTTTCCCTCTGACATTATTAGGAGCTACAACTGTGTGAGACTCAACACGGTGTAAAAACAAACCAAATGTCAGCACTGTTGCCCAAGCGCCTCTGCTATAGCCAACAGCAAATGTAATGAAAGCTTGGAAGGGTCTGTTAGTACGCCACTGACCTTTTATACATTTATTGTTCTCCTGACATTTTTCCAAGATGAAGGGGATGAAAAACTGAATGAGGTGCTAAAGCAGAAATTAGGATTTTCAACTTCGAACCCCCATTCCTCCACCCCTCCAACGTTAGAGATTCCATCGATCCAAGCTCTCAGACTTCACAGAGGGTCGATGCACCATGATTGCCAACACTAACTAACTTGTGGCTGCTCTTTTTGTGGACGTGACAGTTTTTATTAGCTTTTGTGTCACTTTTAGTGTTAAAGGAAAAGGGAGGGAAAAGGTTTTGCCCACTGGGCTCTTTACTTTTTCTTTGGAACAAAATTGTGAACTTCAGACTGGCTAGTGGCTCTCTGTGTTACATGTATATTGACCTTGGCTTTATTTTGTTTTTTGAACCAGAGAAAACATGTTAATGAAAAAGCTTTAAAGATCTTTCACAGATCAGTGTGAGAGATCGCAGTGTATTTGTGGTTGATATTTTTAATATATTTCTTATATATACATACCTCTGTTATTAAAACTGGTCCATGCTAATTTATTGAGGGACTCTGGTGATTTGATACTGATTACTCATTTAAGGAGCCGATATGATGCAAATTCAGAGTTTGACCATTTTTGCTTTGGGATTCTGCAAGAAGAACACATTTTTATCTCAAGTTGTTACATACAAATCCTTGGCCAATAGCTCTTAGCATCTGTTTGCAATGTATAGGATACCTTTTAGCATCAATTTGATGATGCACAGGGAACAGCTATAAAGCTGCATGTTGCCAGTTTGTCCTTCTGAAGCAGTAAATGATGCATCGACTGTGCCAACAGACAAGCAACTCTTGTTCAAGTTCATTGTTAACACTACTGTTTTGCAAATCAAAATGGTTGTGTTTGGTTAAGTAGTTTAGGAAAACATCATGGTGAGAAGTTGTGCACATGCACAGAGACAACATGCAAACTGCACATGGAAAGATCCCAGCTGAGGTTTGAAAAAGAAACCTTTTTACTGTGAGGCAACAGCACCAATCATTGCACTGCCATGCAGATAGGGTAATGCTCACAAATGCAACTGTTTTATTAATGCATTTCTAAATGTAAGAGATACTAAAAAATATCAGGAAAGGGCATGGACAAATGTTAAAACAGGAACAGACTCTGTAAGTATGCAACAAGAACTACTCCAGTTAAGTAGTAAAGAACAGCCATGGCTATGAGTTTGAGGCACTTATAAAAATGTTTCAGGACCTGTTATACTCTTTAAGAGGTCTGGACAACTCAGGTCCTCGAGGGCCACGGTCCTGCAGGTTTTAATGTTTTCTTTCTCCAACACAAATTCTACACAATGACCTATTAATTTGAATCAGGTGTGTTGAAATAGGAAAATTTCTAAAACTTGTAGGACAGTGGCCCTGCCAGGACTGGAGTTGTCCATCCCTGCTCTATAAAATACCAAAGGCTCAGACTGTAGGCCATATAGACAAGAACATTCTAGATCAGGGGTGCCCAAGTCCAGTCCTGGAGAGCTACTGTCCTGCAACTTTTAGATGCATCATCCCTTCTCCAACACACCGGAATCAAATGACTGAATTGACTTGTGTGCTTGTCATCCAGCTCTGCAGAGACCTGGTGACGAGCCATTCATTTGATTCAGCGACAATAAATTGGCCAAACCTTTAAACATTTCATAACTCTGATAGCAACAGAAAACAATGTGACTTGTAGTTTCCACACAGATCCTAATTTTTATTTGAATGCAATTTTGTCACATATTCTACCTTTATAAGAGGAATATATTTAAGAATACTGACAGATTGATAATTATTAGGTTTTTTTTTACGTTTATTGTTAATTCTGTCATAAAATGTTATTTTAGTGTGTGCTTGTGTGTTCATTAATTTATTAAACTGTATAGGTCTTTTATATGACTGTTGTTTATAAATTTTTGGAATGGTGTATGTGCACTTTGGACGAGGTGGAGGGTGATATAGGGTATGGGGGCACCAAAACCATAACCTAGGGCACCAAAGTGGCTATAGCCAGCTCTGACTGCACACATTAGTAATAAGTCAACAAAAATAACCAACTCAGGATAATGAGAGCAAACAAAACAGGACAAATTGAATAGTCCTTATGCTACCACTTCAACTCAGTTAACCAAAGTTACATACATGACTAGTGTTTAAAAAATAATATATCATGATCCCTGACCCTCTAATTCACTCTTACAGGCGGATATTTATATTCAAAAACAAAATTACGGCAGTACCATATGCATGCCCTAGATGTGCTAATGACTGGAGCTAGGACTGTG
The DNA here is from genome assembly GCA_028567055.1 of Leptatherina wallacei. NCBI lineage: Eukaryota > Metazoa > Chordata > Actinopteri > Atheriniformes > Atherinidae > Leptatherina > Leptatherina wallacei. Next base: position 9,670,680 of record JAOXYM010000007.1, on the reverse strand, counting down.
TTAGAGTCAGCATGTCAGCATGCTGACAGAAACAATAACCGGACACAAAAAAATTCTCACCTGTGGTTAGTGATGGGATGTACTGCGACAAGTTTTCGAAGCGTGTGTCAAGTAATCGGGAAGTATTTCCTTGAAGCGTGTATTGGAGCTAATGTCATTTCAAAGGAGGGATGTAACTGATTACATCCCAAGTCTCGCTGCCCCACTGGACCACTGACTGGTTTGGAAAGTGGCGGCATGCAAAAGAGTGTTTTCAAAAGCAGGAGAAGTTGTTTCCAAAAAAGAGAAGTCAACTGAACCCAAACACAGTACAAAAAAGTACTGTTACTTAATAAAAATTAATACAATCCCCCCTGAAACTGTAGATCATTGTGCTTGTTTAACCTACCATTATTGTACGCCTGATTAAATCAATGGCATTTTCCAGAAGTGACACCGTACACGAAAATTACTCCTCATGCTATTATTATGTTATAAAACTACACAACAATACAACTTGGGCCAAACAACTGGTTTGTACACATAAATAACCTTCATGGAACAATTACAGATCATAACATATCCACACTCAAAGAAGTTTAGTGTGAGTGATCAGAGCATCTGTGCACCAGAGCGGAGATTGAGGGTTCAAGTCCTGATATATGTAGGTCTGATTTTTTATTCTATTTTTTGTCAGTGTCCCCATGGGAATGAATATAAACCTCATTTAATTTAATGTAAATGACACAGTATAATCATAATATGCACACTAGTAAATGCATACGGAGCCCGCCTGGTGACATACACAGAAAAAAAAAATTACTTGTGGCTACGGTTAAGGCTACTAATAGTGGCCACAAGATGTTTACTCATGGCCACGCATTACTAAGTTGTGGCCAC
>JAOXYM010000007.1:9644001-9665296 GCA_028567055.1 Leptatherina wallacei | reverse complement strand
CTCTCAGTATCCATATCCTCTGTCAGAGGATCACAAACAATGAAGCAAAGTAAAGATATGGATCTTCTTGAGCTGCAATAACAGCAGCTGGCAATGTTGCACTTCCCTATACAACTGTGCTGGTGTGTGTGTTTGAAATTGAAATAGGAACTTTCAAAAGTCCTATTCTGAGGTGAAAGTTCCTGTGCATTTATCGGCAATATGTGGAGAACAAAATATGAGTTGCTGCACTGTTAAGAAGAAAGGTTTAAAATAAAGTAATGGATTCTTTACTTCATTTTCTCTTAGAGGTCTATGAAAGCATAATATGAGTTTACACTGAAGAAAATCTTTTCACTGACAGTATACCAGTAGCCAAACACTTTCCTGCCTCTCCTCATTATTTGAAAGCAAGCCGAACTCACCACTTGGAAGGCATTATGTGAATGTCTCACATGGTAGTCAAGATAAGTAATGGGAAAAATGACTGACCTGCCAATAAAGTCCATCAGGCAGTAGAGGAGCATTTTTTTCTGTGGGAGAGTAACTTCCTTTTTACTTTGTAACTCAGCAGATCTTTAACATGTAAAAAAAAAAAAAAAAAGTAAATAAAATAAAACTCTTAAGGTAAGGGAACATCACTAAAATATATGTATTAATTTTAATTTTATCTTACTTCATTAATAAAGGGAATCTCATTGAGACACGTTCTCACTCTTCAGAGAATTTGCTTCAGAACATTATGGCTTCTTCAGTTTATAGTAAATACTGCATAGTATTAGAAATGATCTCATCAGGGGTGCATCAGTCAGATTAGCTACTTTGCTTTAACTTGACCTTGTCAAATCAAGTGTATGTGTATGTATGCATCCATATTGGGACTGGACTCCTTCCCTCCACAGGCACTCCATCACAAAAAAGAGGGAGTCGCTACCAGATGGTTAAACAAACACATCGCCCAACTGCCCATAACTCAAATCCACTTAGCACCCTCTTGTCAACATGTCTCTCACTCGTTCACTACTTCTCCAGTCTTCTGCGTATGCAGAGCAAAGCGGGGAGGAGGGCAGGAGGAACGAAAATAACACGGAAATAATGAGGATCAGCAAGAAATTCCTGGGGGGTGTGTTTAATTTTAATCACCAAGACTATCCATCCTCAGTAGCTTCGTCTCTCCCCCGCTTCTCTCTCTCTCTCTCTCTCTCTCTCTCTCTCTCTCTCTCTCTCTCTCTCTCTCTCTCTCTCTCCCCTAGGTGTACTAAAATGAAGGGGAACAGCGAGCACCTGGAGTGACAGCACATGTAAGGGTCAAAGACAAAGTCCAAATGTGATGTTTGACTCAGGGTTTTTGAGAGCTTGAGGGGAGGCGCCCAGGACTCCGGCCAGGGGTTGAGAGTTTGTAGGTCGAAGGGTCACGCAATTTTCCCTTTTCCCTTGGCCTCATCCCTGTGCTTAAAACCTCTGCGGTGTACTTGAGAGGGTAATTTATTATCCTGAATGCTGTCCAGCTTTCACAAAATTAAGTTTCCCACTTCTGAGGACATAGAGCTTTTCTCACTTCTAACCAGAGCTTTGACTTGACTTACAGTTGGATTATTAAAATTTCATTTTGGCTGTTTATTTTTAACTTCACTTAATGAACCTTGATCCTATTTATTTATTACTTGTTCATTTTTGTTGATTTTTTCCCAAATTTTGGAGATGCTGTGCTTTTTCCATTGACCATATTTTGAGATCACAAATCTTATAGATATTTGCTGAATTAATTTTGCTTTTGTTTAAGTAATCTTTTTTGGGGGGGGTTCTGTTTTACTTAAAGATCTGTCTCATAAATGCCATTCCAACAACTGGTGTGACGAAGTGCAAAATTGAGGTATCTTTGCATGGTACCTAAACCATGTTGATAGTGCTGCCTTGCAGTGTTTGAGCACAGGTGAAAAGGTGAAAAGATAAGCATTATCTCAGACACGTAATTGTCAAAGGCACGGATAATTGACATGCATGCCATGACGTCCAGAACTAGACCAGCCGATGACAGCCAAACTGCATTTGGCCTTTGGAATGTACAGAGCCAGTTCTCAGACATCTTAACATCAAAAGGTGCTCGGCTCTGTCAATCTAATAGCTCTGGATGGGGGATTTATTGGCTCTCACAGGCCAAAAGAGAGACATGGGGGCGAAAGCAAAACCAGATTTCCTCTCCCATATCAGTTTCTCTTCTGTCAGTCAAGTTCTCATCAGTGCTATGGAAAATAGGTGAGCTGCATAATTTACAATAAATGAACAAAATGAAAATGTTTTCGTATACATGTCCTTATATAATTTACAGTGTAAAGTGTAGGCATAGCCTAGCACTTATAAAATAATGTACATAATGTTTCTAAAGAATATCTTTATAGATCACAGTTAATGCTGGCTTTCTTTACTGTGTACATGAAGATGACACAGGTGGTTGTTTACCAATAATCTGCTTCTTCATTGGAAATTTCAGTTTATATAGTCAGTTTCCAACTACACCGAAGGAACAGGTATACTATTGACAATACTGAACCTTAATGTCAAGCAGACGATATGTGTCAGTGGGGAGGATGGCTATATTTTGAAGATATTTGAGTTTTTACCATCTCAGGGGATCCTCTAAATTCAAGGCACAAGTCAGCAGAACTTTTGCATCATTAAGCTGTCTTAAGACTGATGACACAAACATGAGCTGCAGGGCAAGTGAGGCAACAACATTGTCGGTGATGAAAACAAATGACAGACACTATAGAAGAAAAGAAAGAGCGGGGCAAAAAGTTGAGAACTGGAGTCGGCCTCATTGTCCTCAAGCCCTGATAAACACAATGTTCTCAAAGAGAAGGATGAAACCTAAAAGAGTTCTATTTATCTCTGTTAGCCCTCCAAAAAAACTCCCTGTCCCCGCTTAGATAGCCCTGCCAATTCACCATGATGTCATCCCCCTGGCGTGCAGTGATTGATGCATTCTGGCTGCCAGCTCTTTGCTAGTTGGAGGCAGGGGAGCAGGGCTAGCCGGTTGAGGTGGAGAAGGGGTGAATTTTCCACAGATAGAGACATCCAAATGTGAAAAGAGCCCAGCAAGGGGTTGGTTCAGAGCTCAAGCCAATATGCTGCATACCTGAAGCACTGTGAATGTGCTGGTTTTAATGTTGCGGCTCCCTACAGTCAGTCAGTTTTGATGTTTTAAAGGTGTTCACAAGCAGGAATGGCTGCTGATGGGCTTGCTCCTGATTTGATGGAGACACAATGGGGGGATAAGGCCCGGCTCTGATTATATACGTCCACTCCATCTTCCCTCAGAGTTCTGTTACATATCAAGGCTGAAGGAAGAAAGGAGAGCAGAAATGGAAGGGGTTATTGCAAGTCGAAGAGTAAGTGTTTCACAGATAGTCGTGAAGACATGCTGAGATGATCTCAGCAGGGAGCCTCTGTGCTCCTGTCAGCAAGCCAAGTTAGCTCTTGGGGTTTAATGGCTCTATCATGCACTATTTTGTAACATTACAGAGTTGCTTGTGTCTAAACAAAGGCAAATCAATTCTCAGTTCTTGAACATGAATGTATACCTTATAGGTCACATTAAGTGCAAAATACAGAATTACATGGAAGATTATTTGTTTAATGTTATTTTTGGCTAAAATATAAAAAGCAGCACAACTTTTCATCAATGTGACTTTTTAATAGCTTGTTTCCCAGAGGCTCTCATTATTACCTCTGGATCAATATCATTTAAAAATAAACATCCACACTGACACAAAGTCAATGACCCCTCACTGAATGTGTAAATGAGTAAACACAACGTCACGCTTTTCAGCTACATATTGATGGAATCTCAATTAATTAGAGCCTTTTCTATGTTTATCTACATTAAAGGATTAGAGAGGCTTTAATGTGCTGCATATTTACAACTCAGAGTGCTTTCAATTTTGGCCATTTTTATGATTTCAGGTGCAAGTCTACACAAAACTAACTACTTAAAGAAGTTCAGTCTCATAATGTCAAAACGGTCACAAATAGAGTTTTTCAGTTGGCAAAAAAAATATATATTTGTTTATTTACAGTGAACGAGCCGTTTTCAGTCAAAGGCCAATCAATAAGCCAGATTTCTTCTTTTTTTTTGGTAAATGGTCATTTCGGGGAATATCACTCTGAGCAAGCAGTTGTAGAAACTGTGCAACATTATTCAGGTGGTTTGGTCCGCTTTAGTAAAGTGCAGTGTGAAAACAAACCAAGCAAAGGTGCAAAACTTTTCGGCCTTCCCCACCCAATCCAACAAGTTCCCCCAGAGTATCCTGATGTAAGCACATATCAGTTTGTAGCAGAGATGTTCACAAGTCCTTTTTTTTTTTACCTCAAATTCCAGTCAAATCTTTCAGTTATGGAAACTGTGTTCAGTAAATGTCTCATTCTTCTGAACACATTCAGTGGAGCCAGTCTGATGGAGTTAACATTATTCTAGTATAAAGGTAGGAAAAAGCTAAAGTTTGTGGCGCTAAGCTTGTTGCTGACATAGATGCTAACATTAAGTTTTCATATTATCTTAATGTCACACCTGCAGAGTGACTAACCTCTGCAGGTGATTTTTAAAGGGATACCGTGTATCTTTTGGCCACTAGGGGCATTAAACCTGTAATTTCCCATAAGCCACACAACACTATCACAAAATTAAACAGTCTGCATCCGTGTTTTGGAATCGTGTTTGCAGACCACTTTGACCAGCTGATAGTGAAGTAATTCGAATTCAGGAATTTCTTTTTTAAATGATTCTTCACCAATGAAGGAAAGGGCCGTGGCTGAGGTATGCACCTCTGAGTGTTTTTCTTCCCAGCCAACACTCATATGTGGGGCCCAGATGGGTGGCAACCGGGCTGGTAATCGGGGCTGGGCCCAGCTAATTTTGTCCTCAGTTTCCATAATGGCCCCAAGTGTGTTTGGCCACATAGGTTAATGATGGGCCCTGGATGGGCTGAAGCAGTCATTTTGGCAGAACTGATGTAAATAACTTCTTGTTATGAAAACATCAGCATTAGCCCTTAGCTTATGGAACATTACAGTAGTACCGCTTCATATTGAACAGCGTATGCAAACCATAAAACTAAACTAAGCCTGTTGCTAATCGTTCTGTTACTTTGATATTTACATGAATTATAGAAAATGCATTTATTGCATGCAAACCAGCCCCACTTGTTCACAATGTGTCGGGAGTCACGTTAGCTTTGGTCTGTAGCCGATTAGCTTCAACTACCTTCATTAGCTTATACTAAACAGCAAAATAAAGACACAGGCGTATACTGTAGTGAAGCTCATCAAGCACTTACTGCCATTGTTTTGAATAAATGCTGGCTGACAGATTTGAAAAAGTTCATCACATTTTGGTACGTTTGCACAACATGCAGGCAAAGAGCTAACTTACCAGTTCAATACTTTTTTTCTTTTTTTTTTTATTCTGCAGAGCAAAATCTAATAATACTGAGGCAAACAAAGAGTGGGTTTTGCATCCTCGCTGGTCTTTCATCATGACTTTGTCAAGGTCTACTCATGTCTTTCCTCAGGAGCGATTCCTTCCTTGCTTTCTCCTCGTCAGACACCATTTTCACCTTTTTACTACGTTCAGCCATGACAAACTTTAGATTGAAGACGAGGAAAAAGTAGCACAAAGCAGAGCCTTCTGTGTTCATAGAGGGGGAGCCATAAAGCAAAACGCTCCTGGTCACATGATCCCATGAGAGACGGATCCACTCCTACAAAGTTACAATGTCTGGGTTCTGAAGAGTGCAGCCCCCTTGGAGAGCCAACACACGTTAAGCACTGTATATTATTAAGTCTCTCTCTTTATTAAGTTTTTAATACCCAAAAGTTACAGTGGCACTGTAACAACAGTTGTGTTCACCGGCACTCCCATTGTTTTGATTGATTGTGCGTGCACCGCAGATGCGTCTGTGTTTGTGTGACGTTACGTCAGTGTTACGTCTGGGGGGATGACAGCACACAACACAGAGAGCAGACAGGAGATCAGACAGAAAGAAGATCATGAGTGCGTGACCAAGTCAAGTCTCAAGTCACTGGAAATGCAACTAGTGTAACTTCTCTTTCCTCTCTGTTTTGCTATAAATTTCAGAGACGGCTAATCTGTTAGCCTACAGTGGAAACGTTGCAACGTTACAGCACAGGATCTTCCTCTTGCAGCGCGGACAGGTTCACTAACCCTGCTTTCCCTGCCTCTACCTCTCCTTCCTCGTCTTCGTCTTCATCTCCCTCTCACTTCATCTGATCATCTCTGAGTCTACAGATCACAAAAAACGATTTCACACGATGATGTTAGCTATTAGCAATAGTATGGTACCAAATACATGGAGGGCATGCTTGTAACTTATCGGCATCAATAAGAAACATAATTATATGTTCTGTGCCTCATCACCTGATAGGACACTCCAACTTGTGCAAGATGTTGACGTTTTCACATTTATGACTCCCCGCGGCTTTGGTAGTGGTAGTAACGCGCAAAAACGGTGAGGCACCAGAGAGCACCGCTCGGTTGTTTTGATTCAATTAGCGCACTACTAGATGGGAGTAGTTATTACACACTGGGGCTTTAATTTTTGGAGAGTTTCTTCTACTAATTCAAATTTAAAAAATGGTTTGTTGCTATTAAATCTCACTGATGCTGACAAATATATGCTAAATGAATTTTATGTACACATTTAATGGGTTTTAAGTGATTAAGGGATTATTTGTTCTTGTCTGACACAAGTCTTGTATATGTTTGTGTGCCTGCCTGTTTGTTGGTATGCAGAGTGCTCCCTATTTCAGAGAGAAGGCGTTCCCTCCTGCACAATCAGTATCGGCCCCTGCTCCTTTTCACTGTGGTCCAGCAAGTGAGACTGAACACGAGGCACAGGGAATTGAGGTGCATTGATCTGTCCTCTACAGAGTCTCCCTGGACTGGTGAAATCATTAACCTCGCTGGCACAGAAATAGGAAGCAACAACAGAGTATCTTTGAGAGGTTAATTAAAAATAAAGCACAAGGGGGAAGGGCAGAAGGTGTATTCACCAGGGAAAAGTGCACTGACTTCCAAATAAGCTCACTCCACTGTGGATGTCTGTGGTCAGCATACAATAAAAAGTAGTTGCTTTCTTTTCTAGTATGAACCAGAACAACCAGGTGAGTCCAGATGAAAGCTACTGAAGTTGTTTTTTGCACTGAAGTAAAACAGTCTTGGACAACTGTAAGAGAATTGGAAGTTTTGCAAGAATTGATTGCAAAACATGAGTCAGTTTTAACCATTCGTAATATGTTTATTAATTATTCCTTATAATTTTATCTATGGCAAGCATTTTATCTCCCAATGATAATAATATTCCCATCCAAGGTACACGAGCAAAAAAAAAAGAAAGAATACTATGTGGGATCAGAGTTGATTCAACTCTGATGGAGATCCGAATGCAAGCTTCCTCTAAATGTAGCAAGCATTCCTAGCTCATTAACCTTTTTTCTTTTTTTTTCGCCCACCAAGATACCTGGCAAGCAAATAATACTCTCTAGGCATCTCAGCCATGAAGCTGTTTGTCTCCTTTGTTCTGCCTCAGATGCAGCTCTTGAAAAATTATTAGTGCAGGGACCCAAATTTAATTTATTTAGTCTCCATACACCATATATTATTATTTTTCTGTCTAGATAGATAAATGCTGATTACATGTTTATCAAAAACAGAAATTGTGTGCATCACCTTAGATTTGGTGTCTAATTAACTTTATGTCTTTTGTTAATCTAACAAGTAACTATGAAAATCTGCCTCATAATTATGAAGCACCGCTGCATACAAGTAGTGCCTGAAATATTATGTTTTTTGACAATAAAGGCTAAAGGGACCTCTTTTTTTACATGAAAATGCTTTGCCTCTCATCTGAATGTCTTCCTCAGTTCTTTGCTTCAAATACCCAAGATGATCAGTAAGTGGATGACTGATAATCTACAGACATTGTGTCTGAAATGCATCACAGCTGTTTGCCTCCATTCCCAAGTGAGTCCTTTATATAGCGAAGACCAGAAATTGAGTAAGTGCATACATAGACGATGTAAATAAAGCTATAATTTTTGCTTTTCATTCAAGTACTATTGTTTTTTTCTGGCATTGTAGAAAGACACAGCATAGGGTTTATCTTTACCACTGGTTTAGGACATCTGTTTGGCACATAAAAGGCAATAAAAAAGATAAACAATGTCAGCACTTTAGCCAAGTAAATCTTGGCTAAATGGAAGAAGTCATTCTGCATATCAGGGATTTTAAATTGGGCATTTACAATTGTAAGGTTAACATTTGTTTTATTCTAAAATAAATTGATTAGAATACGTCTGATCATCTTACTGCATATGCATCATTTGTGGCTGACTTTGTTGTTGCAGCAAGATGCCAGATTTGCAGGGTGTAAACAAAAGGATAAACATGGTTACAATAGAAGAAGTTAGCTTTTGTTCATTTTGACTTCATGGCAGAAAAAAACTACAGGTGCAGTATTGTATACGCTTTGTAAGGCCTCTAAAGCAAGCACACCATGTCATCTTTGAAGTCTTCCCTCATTTTTACTGCTGTTGATCCTGTTACCACTCGCAGTCAACATGGTCGTGACACTGCCCGTGGTGGTTCCTTGTATGTTGCAGCTTGCAAACATGTAGCATTCATTTTTGAGGACATGTACAAACAGCACTTTAAACAAACACAAAAATACACTGGCAGTCATGAAAAACACGCATATACGTAATTAAAAGCAAGTAATTTTGGCGTAAATTGTTTTAATCCTGAACAATCATGTAAAGGGTGGTACACAAATTGATGCAATTTATTTTGCAAACTGTCAAATCTCTCTGTAAGATTAATCAATTAGGTTTTAATGGAATAAGGGATTAGATGTTTTTTTTTGTCTCACTTGAGATTAAGAAATTAAAGAGCAGACACGTGAGGAAAAGTTGTAGACTTATAAGTAATATCTACTATATCTAGTATATCTACTTTTGTATCGACAAAAAAATGAATATCTTTTTGGGAAGTTTTTGTAACTAGTGCTCAGATTACAAAGTGGGATACACAATCACAAAAACAAGATTACTTTAGTATCTATATATGCTATATCTTCAAAATACAAGCAATAACTGTCAGTGACCAGACTTTATCCAATGAAATGCCACTCAGCGGAGAGACCTCTAGTATCTGTCAGTTCCCTGTAGGTGCGACAGCTTCAGGACAAATAATGGCTGATGCTCGGATGTCAATAAGCTGTCAAATCAGCCCATGTGATGAAGTTTGAGAGTCACCATCAATGCAACTGCTGTTAAGGAATTTTTGGAGTATTTCAGCTTCAAAGAAGAGTGACACAAAGTGAAATGAACATTTTGGCAGAACTTGTCGACAGCAATGGACCGAGTTCTGGGTGAATTCATACATTCTTTATGAATTTGTTATTGAAAAGTCTCATTATGTTCATCAAAGACATATTGAGACCATTGTTTCTTTACCCAATATTGCGTACAGTACAAGAGGCATTATTTAAGAAGGCACTTCATTGGATTACATCCACACACAGCAATGAGTTGTTTTATTAGCTTGCTACTGTTGTTTACAGACTAAATAGGTTAGGTGTGTGCAATTGTGTGAAAATGTGATGTGGATCAACTTGATAGGCCTGTTGAGTGGTGTTATTGCAGGCTGCAGTTCCTGAGAACACTCGGGAAATGATGCTCCTCCTGTCAGCGCTACAAAGCCCTTCTGCCTCTGGATCTATGGGCAATTACTGAGGCGCTGCTGACTCAGGAGACACACATAGGCTCATATCAGCACACAAACTCCTACACAAGAGGAAACAGTTCACACATGAAAGCAGAAACACAGACTCTTATATCTCATACATGCAAGAGACCTTTATTGCCAGCATTGGTAAAGATGGAGGAGTTTGTTTCACCAACAGTTATTTTAAGCAAAATTTCATCCAGATAGATGAGTTTAAATATTGTGGACACAACTAAGGAGCATAAGTGATTTTAAATTTGAGTTAATCCAAGCTTTGAATCCTTAAATTGATTAAAAGATTGAAAAATTATGGACTTCAAAGGGTATTTTAAACATGGTTACAAGAGGGCAGATACATAAATGATGCAAACACATGTTAACACACTACGTACATTCAACCGTAATATGGTGAAGTTCAAATAAAAAAGGTGATATAATTTAACTTAAAACAATTTCAGAATAATATAAAATAGTGATATTTTACTTTCTTATAGGTTTTTCTAACAAACATTATTCTGTTGAAAGTGCTATTCATAAGTGCAACTGTCTATCATGATTAATTGATCTGGTCGAAATTTCAGAAGATTTGTCGTCTGTTTGTGAATTTATTTCGTTCATATTGATTATTGATATTTTATTTAAATAATTTCATTATGACAAAAGAAACATCTAAGAATAGGAATAAAAATAAAAAACTAGCATTGTCTATTTTGCATGCCTTTTTTATTGATTAAAAGGCACACCAGACACATTTGATAGATATAAAGTGACAGAATTTGACAGAAGTGGGGTTATGATTCTAAAAAATCCAGTAAGAAAATATTGACTTGTGGTATTCATGAAAAAAGTGCCTACTCACATGCCAAGTATTTTTTGAGGTGTCTAACATATACTTCAAAATGACAATTCATAATTGTGCTTGAAAAAAAAATCCTGTACACAAAGCTTGTAAAAGTCAAGCAACAACAGGATGCACTCTCTTGTTTTTTATCCTTGTTGAGCAATTTCATGTTCATTTAAAGCACAAAGATGTAGCCCAACAGCCCATTTGACTGACATTAAGTCAAATGTTGTGGAGAATAAATGACCATGATCACAACAATAAACTGTTAGTTCACGCGTTGGTGTCAGTGATTAGTGTGCACCTGGTTATTGTCCTGCAGTTTAATCATCAATAACTACAGCTATGTTTTCAAAGACTTGTTGCTGTTGTTTGAGTGTTGTTTCTCCCTTCGTCTTCTTATAGGTGCTCCTTATAATTCTCTACTTTGTTTTCATACAGAGGCCATTAGATTTTTAAGTTTCTAGTTGCCTTTTTTTATCCTGTTTCGTTGTACAGTTGTTGTTTTCTTTCAGTCATATCTTTATCTCCTTTGTTCTTCTCATCACCCCTTCCTTCTCTCTTCTCCTGACTGCCCCTTGTTCCGCCTGTCAGGTCCGGCATTAACATGTAACTCAGCAATAATCAAATTAAAGAACAATACTCAAGTATCAAGAGGAGCCTTACATCAACTGACCTTCAATTCCTTTCTATCCATTAAGCTCCCCTTGGCAAAACACATGTGTTCGGCACAAGACGGTGGCCAGACTATAAATCTGCTTGCCATGATGCTGGGGGGACAAGGAAAAATAGACAAATGAATAACTGTCCTAAAAATGTACTCAAGGTGCAAAAAAATTGCTTTTTTTCCATTCTTGTCCTGTCATAGGTCTTTGCAAACTGTGTAAAGACAACTAATCTAATCACAAAAGAGCAAAGTTGACATGCTTGATAAGGCTTTTGTGCAAATTCACTTATTAGCATTTATTTCAAATAATAACATCTGTTTGAACTCCTCACCAGTTTCTACCTGGGAAAGACTTTTTATACAGTGGAAATTGTAAATTCATTCATATAGATTTGTAACACAGATTGACCAGTGCCAGTGACAGCCACCCATGCTGGGACCTCATGATGTTCTGCAGAGAGAAAATCCATCCTCAGACAAAATAATTCCCAGGTTTATTAGCTTCTGGAAATTGGCTTCAGTGGGAGGTGGAAAAACAAATCATTTCAATATATACCCGGGTGTCCTAATGTTCATTTCAATGCTGTCACTTAGAAGTGGGGGAGGGAGGAGGGACAGATAGAACGCATTGTGCTGCTGACAGGATTGGCTTTGTGTGTGATGAATGGGGCTGTCACAGACGGTGACAGGTCTGTGTTCAATACATGTGGATGTACAATACGCTCTGCATCCCGTGACAAGCTGGGAGGCTTTCTGTCCCGATAATCTCCATATCGCTTCATCTGCGGCTGCTTATGGTGGATGTGGTCACCGAGAGGTGTGTCATGGATGCTGCACACAGACTGTTGATCCTCTGGAAGCAAAAAATGGGACACCAAGTTGAGTGATGTGTTCAAGTGCTTTCTTTTTTCCTTTGTTATCTGAGGGTCTGGGGAAGCTGCTTCAAACATTTCAGGGGCCTTATCCACTTTTAAGACTAAAATGTTACCAAACTGATCTGATCAAAGACTACATGTTGGTCTGTATGCAAATATTTACAAGATGCACTTATTTTGAGGTTATAACTTGGACTTGATATGCATGAAAACAGTCAAATATATCACCAGACACTCATTTCACTCATTTTATTTTCATCCATGCATTTAGCATTTAGCAAGACATAATGTTATTCTAAGTTGGATGCAAGGAGAACTTGCATGTCTGAAATCACAGAAAGGGATATAATTTAGGTAATCAGCCATAGTCCTCCTAAAACCTGTTAGAAGTGATCACCGGAGAGGCCTTCACATCCAGGCACATGTTTGCATAAGACAGCAGTGGAGGTTGACTTAGCTTTGAAAAAATTCTGAATTCTCCTGTTTGTGTTTTTGGTTTCAGTCATACAAAAAAAAAATCACATTTGCTGAACATTTAAAAAGAGCACAAGGACTCCTATCTCGATTGGGGCTTCTTCTTATATGTTCTTATGTTTTAAAAAAAATACCATGAGGATTTCGGAAGATGTTAAACATATTTGACATGTGTAGATTATATTTCTAATTACATTTAATTGATTAGTTACACATTAATAGAACTTTGAAGTGGGGAAAAAAAACATTTAAAAAAATAGTAGTAAACAAATCAAATCCTTATTCATCAAAAAACGGATGGAGGTTATAACAACAGCAAAGCAAACATCACCAGTAACTCCAGAACCAGGGATGAAAATTCCATTAACAATTTATCACTGACAATAAGTTGTAAATATAAACACAAAGTTAAAATGAAGTAGATTAAACAGGCATATTGATTCATTTGGGTCTACTGCAGAAAATAAAATCAAAGAGGAGGTGAGTCTCCTTTCAGTTTGTACTGATAATTCGAGAGATTGTTAAAGAACAGAGAGGCCTGGGAATTATTTTGCAATGCAAGCATTTTAAAGGTTGGTTGTTGAAAAGGTAAGGATATTTACTTAAAAACTTTAGTTCTTCCATGGTAATTTTTCAGTTTTCCACAGATTTCTTCAGCTGTTAATGTTACCCATGATAAGAAGGACAGTGAAACACCCACTGGCTGACACTGAGGTTCTTGTTTATGTCCTTAATTATAACAGACAACAGTTTGGCTTTTTAGCGCTCAACATCCATCTTATTTGGATTTGGGGGGAAAAATTAAATGCAGACAGAAAAGCTTAGACACTTTAGGGACTGCAGAGGTTTTTCTCCATGGATTCATTGCTCATAGCTGCGATGGAGTGTGAGCCTTATTTTTTTTTATATTTATGAACCTCTGCAACAAAGTAAGTTATGGACACAGATTGAGCCAAGACCGTGCTTAGCTTTTTCACTCCCTTAATATTTATGCTTCCTGACATTTTTTTGCCTCATGCCGTTTTTCCTGTTTTCCTGTCCATTAACCTTCATCGGAGAGATAAAGGAACCCAGAAGCAAAAATAATGAAGTCATTGTTTCAAGTATGAAGGTGTTTTCAAGGGGCCCGGCTGTCAAAAGGTCTGCTGCAGTTCGTTTATGTGTGATTTGTTGCACAAGTTAGATTTGTGTAAATTAATCATAAGATGAAAACTTTTGCATGGAGTTTTCTGAAAGTAGTTGCCATTCATAGTAGTTTTTTATCCTTTTATCAACCAGCTTTTATCTATGCTTAAATAAGTTATCAATACAAGCTGTGGTTTCCACAAAGCTACTGATGTCAAAAAGTTCTAAAACAACCTGCTGGTTTGATTTGAACTTCTTATTATGAGTTGAATATTTCAGAGGAAAAAAAAGTGGGGGGATGTCACCCAAGAGGAGAAACTTCAATTTCAAACTTCTATGAAAAATAGGAACCAATAATAATGATTTAACAGTTGGCTAGAAACATCTAAACATGCTCCACTGCTCCTCAGTACAGTTTAATGGATTATATTTCACTAATGTGGACACATTCATAATTCCACAAAGCACTCAACAATTGAGCCAGACAGCAACATGTTTGCCAGTATTTCTTTCTGTTTGTTTTAACCTGCTGCTTTGAGTGGTGGTTTCCACATCGAGACTCTGCATATTTTACACCAGCTCCTAATCACAGGAATGCATACATTTACATTTACTTGTAGAATGACTACACCTTCTGGCAGCCAGATTATCCTGTGTGAGTATCCCCATCCCTGTGGGTGTCCAGAGAGGCAAAGCAAAGACCGAGAATTACAACGTATCATTTTTACACCTGTTGCTCTCTGCTGGAAGTGTAATCTGAGGTCAATGTATTTTCCCTGTGGAATGAATTATAAATAATAAGTAGACTTCAAATATGAACGTATTAATAGCCTCCATCACGCAGTAGATGCGACATATCAGTCATACACGGGCCTGCTGCTTTCATATGTCAGACAGTCCTTTATTCCTCACTGTTTAGCACTGACAGAAGTTTCAAATGCAAACACTCCATAAATCATCAGTAACTATCAGTAACTCTAAAACTGCTGCATTTGTCAACAACAATTGCACATCAGCGGGATCTGACAATAGACCATGTGAATTTTTTTTATACACAGTAGTGGAAATATATTAACATAATAGATGCATTCAATCCAGAAAGGCATTGAGGGTAAGGGCTGGTATTTCCACACATGAAGTGCATTGATGATTGGCAAAAACAGACAAATAATGAGTTACATAGGACAGAATATGAGGCTAAAACACACTGGAAGTATTAGATACATCATAACCACATTATTAACCACTACAGCCTTTATTTCACGTGCAATTTATTACCAGATTTACTCTAAATCTTCACTTAAAACTCTATATACACACCCAGCAGTATTACAACAAGCAGACCAAGATTCATCACAGTTTCCCACCATGTTCCTGTCCTCTGCGATTAATAGTGAGCTGGTAAATTAGTGCTTTCACCTTTAACACTAACTTTAACATGAGATAACACGAGCACAATCACAAAGTCCCCTCTTGGGGATCGTTCGACTTTCATCAGGGAGAAGATGGCGGGGCGATGACCACATTCTCATCTATCATGCACTTTGGAAATGATCTCACATCCTCTTTGAGGGGCAAACGGGACTATTTGCATGTTAATACTGTATCTGGATCACAAGTTTCCTGGATGAAATACCTCAATCTGCAAATAGATAAACCCCTGACTCTGAGAAGCAATGGTAAATTGTAGACAGTAAAGTTTGGTTTTTATTGAGTCAATTCCAGAAATACAGATTTATAAAACAGTATTTGGCAGTGATTCAAATACCTCGTAATACTGATGTGCTAGTTGACCAAAACATGTGTCGTGCTCATGCAAAATATATGTTTACAATCATTGGTTCTCCTGAAACTGCTGTGAGGAAGGCAACATGAAAATAAATGCTTGATAATGGCTGCAAATAAAAATGATTTGTGTGCATCAGTGTTTTGACTGATATTCTTATTTTCAGCATGTCTGTGCAGGTTTCTGCTCCCCTCTTTGTTGTGCTTGGACTCCAGCTCTTGATGGTGTCAGAATATTGATGTGGTTTTCACTGAAGGTACTCTTTATATTTCTAATGTGACCCAATAAAGTATCAGACATATTAACTGTGTATGTGTTATTGTTGTCTGCATTTACATTTCTATTTATTTTTGTATAGAACCACTTACATCTCTGCAAATGTCTAGCTCTCAGCACTGGATATGTACTTATCCAAAATATTGTTTGACCTTTCCAGGGCCTGGGTAGTCGTCTCCTGTGAGTCCTCATCACTGCTCCCAACAAACCCATCGCCCTCCATTCCACCTTTTTTTTTCTTTCTTTTTTTTCCCACAGATGGATTTTTTGTTGCATTAATCCCACAGATCAGGTGGGTTTTGTCAACGTGTTAAACTTTAATACTTTGGGTCATTTATCTTTACGGCCAAACCCGGGGTCTGTCAGCAACCAGACGAGCCATTTCCTCATTTGGTTTGGGAGCAAAGTGGTGCAGGAGAGACCAAAGGGGGAAGAGAGGGGGTTGTGGTGGTGGTGGTGATGGAGTGAAGTGAATTGGGGAGGGGGGGGGATGTTGGGGGTTTCTCACCACTTAATGAAATCCTGATGTGAGGAAGGAGAGGAAGACTTGGCGGAGGGGTAGAGGGGTGATCTTGGAGGTCGAGGCGCCACACCATCACGAAAAAATGACGTGCCTCCAGAGAGGTGGCTTCACTTGCTCATTTATTTTCTCTTGTTTCGAGGAGCAGCTCTGGCTTGTAAAGAGCGTCTGACGATGTGCCCCTCATTATGTAGCGGACGCTGCATCAGGGACCAGGCCAGGCGCCCAAGTGGACAAGGATAGAATTGCAAGAGATTAATTTGTTGAACGCTCCCCTGGAACTTGGTGTGCTCACACAAGAATTTGTCTTCATTTGCCAAGATATGTAGTGAGACATAAGAAGATAGGCCTTCAGAGTCTTGAAAACGTTTCCTTTTTTTCTCTCTCATGGTACAAAAACTAGAGTTCAGAAGAAAAATGAGAAAAAACTGCATGTTGGTTGGGTTTTGTATATTGTTTCACTATGTACCATGTTCACATGCTTGTGATAAACAGTACATTTATTAGATCCATTTAACAGCTAAAACCATGGAACTGATGACTAAATAACAAATGTCATGAATGCTGGAACACATATTTTGTTTTGTTTTCTCCAGATAAAATGTCAGGGTGGTATTTCCCTTCTGTAATTGCAACAATTTCCAGTCTGTTGGTGACACAGAAAAACAGAAAATGAATGTGTTTGTAAATCTGTGTCATTCTGGTTAATACCGAGTATGACTGTGTATTTATGTCCCTTCGTATAAGACAAGAAAAGATAAGATACCTTATAAGTAATGCATGTACAACTGTGTGTTTTGTTACAACTTTCAATGCAAGTCTATTAAGTAACATGAAGAATACTTTATCTGCACCAATAGATGCTCAAAGTAAATTGCTTATGATCCAAACTAAATGTGTTGGCTTGTATATGGAAGGTTTGGTGGGACAGAAGAGTGAATTTGCATACAGCAGCATCATTAAAGGTTCCTGTAGTTTTGATTCCAACTTGAAAGAATAAAAAATTGGATCAAATAAACTCCAAAGTACTCAACTGAGAAGTAATGAGGTGTGGATAGAAGTCATGCCTATACTATGTCAACCTATCAAGTCACACACAGAGCAGATGAAAATCATTCTGAGGAAAATGTTAGATTAAATAAATTTATGACACAGGAAAGTCTGCATTTCTGAAATGATTCTCTAATTTTATTCTTATTTTTAATCATGATAAGCTGCAGATAAATTGTGTTTCTTCAAAAAACTTATGGAAGTTCAAACGCTGCTCTCCTGTCGACTTCGAGCGTTCATGTTGTGGTCATTCCAGATCACAGAGTAACTCAGAAGCAGGTTCCCATCATCACCTATAAATAGATCTGGCCAACTGCACTGCATATGTGTGCAAGTTAGCTGACAATATAGGCTACCTCATTAAAGGCTGGTGAAGGATTTTAATCTCACTCAGAAGGCCCTGCTATGATGTTCTCAATTACTGTAAAAAGAGCTGGATTTTCTTAATTGTGCTCGAACACAAGGTTGTTCATTCTTCTTGATGTTCATATGTTGGTTACAATTGTTAATTGTTTGAGCTGTAGTTATGAAAAATTTCGTTATGAAAAGATTTTCTAATATTTGCAGACATAATTCAGAAGCCAAAAAAGGAATGTTCCTCTAAATATATAAAAGACACATAGCATCATGAACATTATATGAGACTAAAGCAATTTATAGTTGTGCTTTGTTTAATTATAACATAACATTTACATTTCTAGTCATTATATTAGTGTTATTTTTGTAATACTGGGGTATCAGTAGTCGTATTAATTGCTGTTTTTTAACAAGTTGGCTATGGGCCACAAATGCATACATCACTATTATGAATTTAATGTCTAGTATCAGATTCCATGTTCTGTATTGCCGGTCAGTGGGCTAATTACACAATAATGAAGCCAGTCAGGAGTTAAACAGGAGAAACATTCACCCGTAATGCTGTAATCCTGCTTAAAACCCCCACACATCCTTCTTTATGATCTTAAATGGGCCCCAGTGGGCCATTAGAGAGCAACAAGGACGACCACAGTCCAGCCCCAGGAGAGGGTCTCAGGGACTGAGGGGGTGGAGTAAAATGAAGCCACTTTGTGTTCAGAGTTGTTGGGGTTTTGGACACCATGTGTGTCTGTTTGGGAGTCTTCATAGTCCTCCGTGCAAATGATGGTACAGCTACAACAATTGGAGGAGATGACTGAGTGATGGTGGATCAACAGAAACTCAGCTCTTTCCCTTCATCCATTTGTGATAAAACAGCTGTGTTACATTCATGGTGCACTGGCTCTGATCTCTTCATCAATCATAGCTGCAGCACCTTGCACACTCTGTCTGTGACCCAGTTATTAACACTGTAAGCAGCCTCTGTGCACTCATGCTGTCAGTTAAGAAACAAATTGCTGTGGTTTGTGTTTAAGAGGAATGGATGCAGTGTGTTTACCAATAATAATCATTATTGCAATACTCAATTCAAATTTTGCCTGAAATCGAACCAGAGCTGCAGGATCACATCACAATGTGGAGAGTTTATTTTGTTTTAATTCATTAGAATGTTTTACATTTTTATCAATGTCTTCCTCTTTGCGTGTAAATATTACATTATGGGACACACCCATGAAAAACTAAATGTGTCTAATGCTTATGTATGACAATCATAAACTGGTTATGAACTGGTGATGTTAACGGTGTCATCTAGAGCTGGTATAGCTGACAGAAAATAATTCAGACATATTTTCAGTTTATTTTGATATCCTGAACTATTGTGACTTTATTTCCATTAATTGATGGAAAAATATGTTACAGTATTTGTAATAGGCTTTTGGCTAAACAAGTTTTTTGAAAATGTCTTGAATCTTGGAAATTAAACAGGATGTTTGGAGACATTTCTGATACCAAGCAAATATTTTTGAAAACTTGTCCAAAAGAAAAATAATTCTTAGATCCTGTCTTATTGAAGTGTGTGGTGTTTGGTTCCAAAAGCTCGTGGGTCCAAAATGGATCATTTGAAGATGTAATGTTGTAAAAAAAAAAAAAGAAAAGAAAAAAAAACAAGGTTAAAAAAATACGGCCCTAACAAAAAGGAAATATATATGTCTAATCTACAGCACCGTCTGTGACTGGTTTAGCTTTTCTTGCACCAACTGATTCTAAAGAGAACATTTCAATCATTGCTCCGCTGTCTGACATCCAATCCACGCCAGGTCTAGACTCAACATGTAAAAACAGAGGTGTGATTCTGACACTACGGAACCCTGAGCAGAAATGCTGTAATGCCATGTCTCAGATGAAGAGTGCCGTAGTGACCAATAAGACGTGACGACGTAGCATGGGTGCACGACGCATCAGCTCCCTGTAAGCTGCCACTGTAAGATGAACACCTGCGCGTCTCCGCCGATTACGCTGCGTCAGATGTGTGTTTTTTACTTTAAAAAAAGAAAATATCTAACAGACCTCGTGCCACCAGCATGAGCACTCACGCTCTCCTTATTTGAAGCTGGGCTGATAACAGACGCGGGGTGCGTACGCATTACCACAGGAGTGGGCAGGTGTGACGAGTCGCTCGAAAGGATGCAGCACAATAACCTGTCCTCTCACAATTTACAGTCCCTGAATAAACCTTTATTCAGTTATTCAGTTTATCCATTGTTATATAAAATAGCGTCTTTCTTTCGCTCTAAAAATCTGTACAGACATATGTGACATTTTCATCAGCAGTTGTTAGCAATGCTGTAAAAGAATAAATAAATAAAATGAATTAAAAAAATGTATAAAAGAAGTGTGAACTGTCATTCATAATTCAGTTAATATGGCATCATCAGACGCACCGTGGAGCCTCATCAACGCGCTCCTTCATCAAGCCCTTCAGTCAGCTGCAGAGTGTTTTACAGTGGAACCAGGCCGGTGAAGAATGGAAACAAACACCCACAGCGCCCCGAGCAGCCTTCTCCTGTATCGTGTTATACAGAGAGGGGTTTACAGCTGTTTTCTTTCATAATACAGGACGACACGCTGCGCTGTGAGAGCTGCCTCTTTACAAAAGCAGAGGAGACAAAATCTTGAATCATACAAAAAAAAAACTGATGGCTTTTATTAATTACATATATAAATGAAAATGATAACACACAAACGACCCAATATGGAGTTTAAAAACCAATATCCTTCAGTAGCAGAGGTGAAAAATGGTGAAAATCTTTATTACAGCCCTTCATTTAGAGACATTTCGTACAAAATATCGATGGAAGAGGGTGCTACGTTAACAGTTTGTATTCTAAATTATTTTCGTGTAGAATTTTATTGTATTGTTTAGAATTATATGTGCCACTGAACGGGCCTTAAGGACTTTTTTTTAAAATAGAAGACCCCATACTATAGCCTACCTGAGGAATAATTATTGCTGCAAAGCGTTAATAAACGAGGCCCAATTTTCAGGAGTTTTGCTGCTGTGTTGCATTTTGTTATTGCTTCCTCTGAGTGTCTAAAAGAGACTGAATTTGATACTAAAGCATTTATTCTGCAGCGCAGTGTATTCATTTGCTAACTAATGACAGGACAACTTGATTTAACTAAATGGAAGTTTTCTCTTGAGCGATTTTCTAATAAATATCACATAGGCCTACGTATGGCCTGCGTTTCACAAAACACATTAGGCCTACTAATACTGTAAATTCGCGCAGCTCTTCGTTAAATTGCCTTTGAAAGTGAGTGATGTCACACAGCATGTTTTGGAATGATGAGGCCGCTGTGATTGGAGGTAAAAGCAAAGCGAATCATCCAATAAAACCAACCAAGAGTTGGTGATTGATGATGTCAGCCTTTCTGCTAATCAACGTTTCATTTAAGCAGAAGGAAGGCAAGGCAAGGCAAGGCAAGTTTATTTGTATAGCACATTTCATGTACAGGACAATTCAAGGTGCTTTAAATACAAACATT
>JAOXYM010000007.1:9628639-9643799 GCA_028567055.1 Leptatherina wallacei | reverse complement strand
TATATATATATATATACATATATATATATATCAAATTACTGGTTTATTACTTTACCGAGAGCGCAAAATAAACTTAAACGTTACTGCTTTGAATTTCCACTCAATTTTGAATTCAAGTCTAAAATTGTCGAGTTAAATTACCTTCACTGTGATATTAATATAATTTCATCTTCATGAACTTTTTCCAAAACCAATGCGTGTTTCTGTCCAAATCCCCTAACTGAATTTATCCCCACTTGCCTCTGCTTGTTATGGAGAAATATGTATTCAAAGCAGCCACAAAGGGTGGACCTCCACGGCTGATAATAGAATTTCCTGCTGTTTTACAACTCTGTCCCTAAACCAATGTCACCATATGCTCCTGTTGGCACAAGACTCTCCTCGGCGGAGCGGCAGGCTTTTACCCAGCAGGGTCAGAAAAGTGCTTCTGTATATTTTTTGAATTAGCCTACTGCATTTTCCTCAATGCTTCCTTACATCATAATATAGCGGATGAAATAGGTAAACACGGTGTTTTAGCTGTTTTTTGTTGTTGTTGTTTTTGTGTTTTAGCAAATAAGTGTCTGTTTTTAAGGTGTAATTGATCAGTCTCAGCGAAACCATAAATTTTCAGCAAAACACATTTCAATTGGCCGACTGCTCTTAATATAAAAAAACTACTTGAAATGTATCAAAACGAATATATGACGAAAGCGCAATTGTAAAAAGAAAAAAAGGATAATAGGAGAAAAATATTAGATTATTGTGGCTTAAATAAAACAAAGTGTTTCCTCAGAACAGACGTACCTGCTGCTTTGTCTCTCGTGTCCAACACGTCGCGGCCAACTTGTTTTCTATTTCTAATATTTTTTTTCTCTCTCTTTACACATTAAATTCTCCTTGAGGAAAAGTCACATTCTCCGTCGTCAGACTGTGATCCACAGAACGGCGTCAACTTTATTACTGGCTTGTTTCACGCTACCGCCTTATATTACACTGGAAGTCCTGATTGTACCTGCAGGAACTTGATGCAACCTGTCTGACATGCAAATGACAAAACAACAAGACTTTATAATTAAAAAAAAAGGTAAGATATGTATAAAATAAAGGAAGGGAATTCTGAATGTTTTTCCTCCGTTTCCTTTTATTTAATTTCAAGAATTTATTTAGCGAGGCTTTATAAGAGCCCATTTACTTATTAGTGATATTCGTTTTACGATAACTTGTTTCTTGGCCGTTTTATGACATGATGGACAAATATCCGTCGTTTGACATGTTAGACAGAAGAGCTTCTGTTTACATATAGGCAGGTAACTTTAAAATCGGGTCTCTAAATTATGGCTAAAGTGAAGCTAAATCCATTGCAAGAAGGTGCCAATAATGTGCGCATTACTCTAAACGTTTTATGCGTAATTACGCACAAAAGTGACTAAATGAACATCGCGGCATGGAGACCCATTTTAGCTCGCTGTAAAATCCTTTCTTCCCATAATGCAAAGAGGATACTGGTGGTATTTTACTGGCCACTGGCTCTTCCTTTCTAAAGAAATACACCAGCAGAGGGAAACAGATGCATAAACATTTCGGGGCATCTTTCTCCTCTGCAGCAACAGACTCCTCCTATTCCCCACGTCCAATTAGTTATTATGGTCCGGCCCTTTAAGACGCAGCAGCGGGTCACCAAGTGGTGTAGTGTTTCTCTAATTGAACTTCGCCCAATCAACAATAACTCGTTAGCAGTCTTTCTTTTTTCTCGGTGCCCGAGAAAGCTTTTTCTCCTTCCAGGGATTCAAACCCCCTTCAGTCTGTCACTTTCTAAAGATCTACATGGAGCTTGGCAGAGGAACTGGGAGTCTCTGAGGGGAAATACAGTCCGGCTGTTTCTACACACTACACGCCCGAAGCATGGTTATTTTGGAGGAAGGCTCTTAGGCGAGCTAAGTTGCAGCATTCGGCCCTAGAAGTGTTAAAATTGTTGCGGGGGTCCGCTAGGGCGCCAAACATCAGAGGAAAAAGTTGTGGACGCTTAAATCGGCCATTTGAATGAAACAGTAAACTTTCACGAAAGCTGCGAATCTTCGGGACTGCGATGACCTCCAGTAAAGACATGAAGGCAGGGTCTGTGTTTCAGTCAAGCGGCGAGGAGAGGAGACGGGCTCCGTTGGACCAGCTGCCGCCGCCGGCTAACTCCAACAAGCCGTTAACGCCGTTCAGTATTGAGGATATCTTAAACAAACCCTCGGTGAAGAAGTCGGTCGCCAGTATCTGTCCGCCGAGAGTGCTGGAGAAAGTGACGGGCTCGAACTCGGCGAGGAACGGGATCACCACTCCGTCCTCGCCGCTGTGCGCGCTGGAGGAACTGGCCAGCAAAACGTTCAAGGGTCTGGAAGTCAGCGTTATCCAAGCAGCAGAAGGTACACGCTTCTCTCTTCTTTTTTTTCAACAATTCATGATTTTTCTCAAGGGCTGAAACAGTATAAAACTGATTTCTAATGGGAACATGTGCAAGTGAGACCTGACATCAGGGCTAGCTGAGTTTTGTTTTGACTGTAAATGAGGACATGCTAGGGCAGCTATATGGAAATGTTTGTACAAGTAAATATAAGAAAAAGCGAAAAGGACCCATATGTCTGAAAACGTGAGTGTAGGCTATAATAGGAATATTACGGTTAAAACTGGGGGGGGAATGACTGAGGCGGAAGACAGGGTGCTGTCAAAATGTCAATTAGTCATTGTGGCCTACTGTATGCAGTGCAAGGTTGGGTGAAAGTTGACTGACGTAGATTTAGGCACGTAAATAACATTGTTTTTTTTCTGAATGAAATGTAACAGCCAGCATTTTTGTGTCATAAAATGGTTACTGGGTTATATAATGGGGAATCTCCAGTAGGCCTATACTTGTCTGCAAATGTTCATTTTTCGCTGGTATGACAGCACTTCCATGTCATCAGGTTAATATATATCCCGAGTCCTCTTAAACGTTTCTTAAACGCCTAAGTTGTGAAATTAAGGTATATAATAAATATAATATTTTGCTTTAAAGGGAAGGACAAACCCCTGGTTATAAACAGAGGTCAGGCCTGTTTTACAGTGCCCTCTGTTGCTGCTGGAGTTTTGGGGGGGAAGTGACCCTTGCAGCTGTTTCATCCCTCTCACATGTTTCCTTCTCCTATACTCTTTCCAAGGTCGAGAGCATCTAAACGCCTTCGGACAGAGGCAGACGTCGAAAAAGAGGAGAAAGTCGCGGACGGCCTTCACGAATCACCAGATTTATGAGTTGGAGAAGAGGTTTTTGTACCAGAAGTACCTTTCTCCGGCCGACCGTGACCAAATCGCGCAACAGCTGGGACTCTCCAACGCGCAGGTCATCACCTGGTTTCAGAACCGCAGGGCCAAACTCAAGCGGGACCTGGAGGAGATGAAAGCGGACGTTGAATCACTAAAGAAAATCACCCCACAGACCCTGCAGAAGCTGGTCAGCATGGAGAACGTTGACGATCCGCAGGGTGGGGGGCCCGGGGCCAGATCGCCCAGTATCTCCCCGACCTCTCAAGGACACCGAGCCTTCCCACAGTCCCCCTCCTCGTCAAGAGACCAAACCACGGATGAATTCTCGGAGGACGATGAGGAAATTGAGGTGGACGATTAACGGCCAGGGGGGGTGGTCTGTGATTTTCATAATTGACAACAAAAAACAAAAGAATATTAAAGAGGGACATTTTTTTTCTTCCCAAACTTTTGCACGGATATTGATAAAAAAGGAGAATATTCACACAAATGGACGTTTCGGGACAGTTTTCATCCTCCTCCTTCTTTCATTCTCCGTTTTTTTTTATTTATTATTCGGACTTGTAAATCTGTCCAGGTCTGTGTTTAGTTTTCGCCACAGTTTTTTCAGGAATATCTGGTTTTCTTGCAGGCAGGCATTACTCACTGTTATGGTACAGGAAGACTGAAATTTTATGTAAACATTTAAAATTACATTATAACTTTGTGACCAAGGTAAGGGAGAGAATAGGTCCAATTTTAAGTGTTTTTTTTAACCATTTATTCAGATTTTTCTGCTAAAAGTGTCAGATTTGACCAAGATTTAAATTACACCTCAACTCCCCTTGCATCCCCCCCCCAAAGGTTTTCTTTTTTTTTTCTTTTTTTACACGGGGTCGATGTGTCGGGTCATCCCACCTCAAGTGTAGACTTTTTTTTTTTTTTGGTCCTGAGAGGAGGATGTCTGCAAGCATGCAGGCCTTTACGCAGCACAAATGAGGCATTACCGTTACAGTAGTATCAACTGCAACCTTTTCCGGGTTCTGAGTTCTGTATATAGATCAAACATCCTATGCGATAATTTTATTGTAACATTCTATTTAATCAGCATCTATGTAAATAAAGGTTATATAATATTTCAAGAAGCTCTCGGCGCGATGGATGTGTAATTGTCCTGAAATTTCATTTAAAAATAAATAGAGAGAAAACGCTGGTGTATGATTGGACCATTAGGGTTTCAGACCAAAGGGCAATTTGTTCAAACATTATGGCCTTTTTTTACCTTAAAAGGAATTTAACAAAAAAATTAATTTCTCTCACAGCACTACAGCGATGCTACATTAGATAAATACACCAAGTGTGATCGTGAGAATATAAAAACGGTTTTACTCTGAAAGATAAAGGAAACGCATTAAGTATTCAAGCCAAAACCAGTCTTGCTTGGTAAAAAATGTGACTTTTTGATTCATTGACCTCTGCTTTCAGTCTTGAAGTGCCATTACGTCAATTAGCAGCCGTCGACAGCCTTTATTCCCTTTCTTTCGTTTGGCTTTGAATACATCTTGTCACAAGAAGGTCCCGGTCTGGCTGCGGTGTGAAGAAAAGCTGTCCTCCACCCCTGCGCCATATGTTTTCTTCCTCCTTCTATGAATCGTCTTTAACACAAACTAGTCGACATGATTGATTAGGTTAACCCGCCTTTGCCTCACATAAAACAGCTTCCATCTAGCCGTGTGCGCAATAATGGCACGCATCTGCCACTCTTGACTCGGGTTTGTTTAGAATGAGAGAAAAAAAAGTCACTCATGAATGGCAAATGGGTGAGTGTGAGAATCCTAATGAATAAACCTCAATGGGAGGCAAGTGGAAATGCGACGTGCTGCTCCTGCTCACCATTTGCAACAGTTTTGTAACGGGATCAAAAGTTGAGATTGTGTGTGTGTGTGAGAGAGAGAGGGTGGGTGTTATTGTAGTTTTTAGTGACAGAATGTTATTTATACATGAGTATAACTTACGCTATAATGTTGTTTAAAAAACAGCCCGTCACAAAGATGTCTTTAATGTTTTTGCGCAAACAAGTATTATTTATCCAGTCAGCGATCTTATTTGATCCCCCCCCCCTCCCATCCATTTGATTTTAGCGTATCTTTATTTTTTGTAAATATATTCTAGTTTTTTTAACATTTAAAACAGCCGCTGAAATATTTATTACTTTTAAGAAATTTGAATCAGAAACCGAATCAACAAGGTTTATTGTTCTTTAAAAAAAAACAAAAACAACAACAACAACAACAACAACAAAACAACCAAACAAAAAACATTACCAAGGCGTAAGTCACTCAAAGGCAACCAGATCTAAAGATGGAAAAATAAAATAAAATACAGAAACCAAGGCAAAAAGAAAACTAAAGGGGCTTGTTACGGGGATCTTCTATATTTCTATTTTTAGATGGGTAACAGAGCAGGTTAGCATACACAATAGAAGTAATCGGCTGGAATGGTGGAGGTTGAAAAGTCAAGTAGGGCTTTTTTTTTCCTGGAGGCCCTGTGGAGTGGCAGGCGGAACCAAGTAGAGGATCTTTAAGTAAAATAGGAAAAATATCCTTCCCTTGAAATTCTTAATGCCTTATTCATAAAACAAACAAACAAAAAAAACATCCCCCTCTGGATTTGATGAAATTAAACAACCTTCTTTTTACTCAAATAAATCAAAAATTGTTTTTATAATTCATATTGTTTTAATAAATGATTAAACAAATAATTTCTAACAGTCTATTAAAATTTGGTTCATTAACATTATTCACTTTTTACATTTGCTGTATTAAATCACTATCAATTCAATACTTTTCACAGTAAATTTGTGTTTGCCTCTATTCCTTGAGGTGCAACATCCCCCTTTTCCATTCCTGAGAGCCACATTTGGATTTTTAGTGTTCAATTGTGCCATGATACAAAGCTGCATTTAATAAGATCTGAAAACTAAGAAACATATATTCTGGCCCATAAGTAACAGCTACAGATGATTACTGTATTTCAGCATGAGCAGCCATAAAGGATATGCACAGGGTTTGGAAGTGTGGCAGTGGGGAAACCCATGTTAGGATTGTGTAGTGTACATTCCTCTGGAATTAAGCATTTTATTATTTGCAGTGGCTAAATTCTTAAAATAATGTTTCGATATTATATATAAATCATATCATTCTTTTTTTTTTTCAAACACACAGAATTTGGAAGAAGCATGATATCAGAAGCCTCCATTTGTTTGTATGGTCTCTGAATCATGAAAAAAAGCTGGAGCTTCTTCCAGCTGCATTACTGCCAACTTTCCCCTTTCTCAAGATTTCTTCAACTCTATTTCTAAGCTCTGGCATTTTAAGCATGCAAACCCTCTTGTTCTCATCTTAATAAAGCATTTTAATAAAGCATTAGGTAGATAGCAAAATGCTAAAAATTCATTAAGACATTTAACGTGTTTCCTTAACATATTTAAGAAATCCCAGATTTAGTAAAACCTTTTATGAAACGGTTTGGTTTTGATGTTGTAATGTAAGTAGTCAAGACAGAATACGATACAGGACTTTGATAACCTGACACAGTCTGATAATATATCTGAGTTTTTCCTTTCACTTTGGAAACTCTGAGAAAGATCACAAACTTCAAAGATTGTGTGATGCCACCTAGTGTTCATCCAGAAAAATTGTATTTGCAAGAGGTTCAGAGAGCAAATGACTGATACTCTGCAAAGACAAATACCTTGTGGAAAAGGAGCAACGCTTGCCGTTCACAGCACATACGAGGTGAAATGAAACCTTGTGCAGACTTGAGAGGCACTCGCACCACTGATTTTACACAAAGAGGTCAGACTGGCCATCTTAAGCACCAGTGAAAACACCTGCATGAGCTGCTGACAGGAACTCTATAAAACAAGCAGTTCAGAGTTACCTCCAGTTAGATTTGTGGAGCACATATATCCCATTTAGAATAGTATTCAGGAAGTTTAGAAAGATGTTCTCAAGTGGAAGAAATAGAAATGCAGGCTATTTTCTTTGCTCGGCCAAAATTAACGACTAAAAGTCTGGAAATCTTGGCCTCTGCAGCATCAATTATGACTCGTATCTAGAAATATACTTAATAAACTATCCTCAGTGACAAGAAGGTTCAGACTGGTTGCCATTAAACTCATTTTACAGGACTAATCACAACTTTTTTCATAGTGGGAAAAGACAGACTTGATTCAGTAAGCAAAGCAAAACAAATCAAATTTTGCCTTGGCTTCGTCTACTTTGGCTTGACATAAAAACCAGGACATTAGTTATTAAATGTTGCAATGTGAGCTTTAGGTTGACCACCTGGTTTTTAAGCAACCTTAAATAAACTTGGGCCAAGAAGAGTGAATCCTGATCATGTTAAATATTCACTGACCCCTGCCAGCAAAGTGGAGTACAAGACTATTATGTGCCACCGAATATCCCTCAGATTACAGTAAGGTCGATTACAAAAATGGAAAGGACTAAGGACAGCTGTAAATCTAGCTCAACATGGCTGTGGGTGTCAGTGAGGGAGGAAACCAAGAGATCTGTGTGGGCACAGAAGCAGCCAGAAACATGGTCGAGAAAGGAGACTTGTAAAGTCGTTGCTGCCAAGATTCATGAGGAAAAGCTTTTCATCAGTTCCATATGAATAAATAAATAAATACATAAAAGTCCATTAAGGGGTTTGAGTGAAAAACTACTATCAAAACCTGACATGGCATTTAAAAAAAAATCTGCTACAGTCCACAAATTAGAAGAAGCTTGATTTCAACAGGAAAAGTGTCTCCCAACACGAGATGCCCAAGAATTTCTAGAAAAAGAGCGACTGGTCAGGTCGAAGTCCAGAATGTGTGGTAGGATCTTAAAAAGATCATCCACCATGTCCTCGTGCAACCGGAGCAGTTTTGTGAAGAATGGGGAACTATGTAGTTTCCAGACGTGTAAACCGATACAGACATTTCCGTAGACGATCAGGGCTGCGTCTACTGCCAGTGCTTCTACTTTTACATTTTAGGCGGAGGGGGGAGTTGCACTCATTTGCCATTTTACGTTTGTGATCAATATTCTAAAAAGTTTTCCTTTTATTGATTAATCAATAAGCATTATAACTGATTATGCTTAGATTCAAAGTTGTGAGAAAATATGTGATAAACTTCAATAATTACAAATATTATCTAACCATACTTCAATAAGCTGACACTACCACCAGGTGAAATGTTTTATACCACAAATATGATCTAAATAGCATGAACTTGCAGTAAAAATGTTCTCCATTTTGTTGCTACGTTTCACACTTCCTACCTTCTCTATTAATATGATCCAAAACTGTTTTAGTAACTTCTCGTATGACCACTGGTCACATGCATGGAAAGTTACTCAAGTTAATCTTCATTAACGGAAGCAGTAAATGCATCAGCTGCCACACTCAAATAAAAAGACTTAATTATGTTCTTAAGACAACTTTCTTGTAGTTTTGAGTTAACAATATGTCAAATACCGAAATAAAATACAAATTTCTAGAGAAGTAGAGATATTAAATCAGAATTAGAATAAAATGAGATAATCGATATATGATTCATTTATATAAACTAAAATCAGAAAAGAATTTGAAAACAATGACACCATACAGCATCCATCAGGTGATCTGGTGACACAAATTCATTAAGTTGTTTTGAAGTGGAGGTTCTTATGCAAGACTTAATGTCCATGAAAGCACACTCGGTGAAAACAAACCTGTTTTTCCCATTTAAAATTTATTTTCAAAAATACAAAACAAGGAAAATAAGTATATGTACACAAACACTATCAAAATAGAATATGTATTGTACAAAATATGTACAGCTTTTGTTCAACTGAAAACAAGTCCTATCTGGTCCTTTTATCCTTAATGGTGTAGTGAAGAACTAACGGTTGGGCCTGGGGAGAGAAAAGGATAGAAAATATTACACGATGAATATATCCACACATAGATGCATGTCACAAGTGGTTTCTAACAAATCCAGATTTATCTATTCATTCATTTGAATTCAACATTATGCTGCATCCAGCATATCAATTTTAATCACCCTGCCCCCCCAAAACACACTTCTTGGTGAATATATATCTGATTTTCAAATTAAATTACAGTACAAAGAAAGTTTGCTCAAGTGTGAAGAAATGTTTGACATTTATTGGCACTGTAGCTGACAGTAGCTGTACTGTACCTTGCCAAACCAGTGTGAGAGCCATAACCGTTTCATGGTCATGTGATCAGGCAGGGACTCGTTATTGAACAACATCTGGACCTATACAAAGACCACATAAACAGATGAAAAGGGCAATCTGACACAACATCTGACAATATGTTAGTAAGTGAAACTTATCAGAAGTTAGCAAGAGGACCTTTTTCCTTCACTGAAAACAAATGTGGGCATCTTTGTGTGATGGCGCTGTCACAGTCATAAACTCAGCATATATCTCATTCAGATAATTACTGGAACATGTAATCCAAACCACTTTGACAAAACAGCCACACTGTGAGCGAGACACTCAACAGGAAGTTATCAATTCCCAACAGAATATGCACAATCTGGAAAAAGATTCATTTTCATTGTGCAGTCTCCACATGTTGTGCCGGGAGACGAGCCCAGACAGAAAGGCTTATGATTTTCTTATCTACTATATCATGACTTTGTTAAACAATGGCAGATTCTTTAACCTATTAGTGAACCTTTTAGAATCTGTGAGAGTTTTTAAAAGCTTAACTAGGAGGTAAACACATATGGGGAAATGGATCACTAAAGACAACAAAGCCAGAAACAAAACATTCAAAAGCAGCCCATAGGCATTATTATGAATTTTACTTTAAAACAGGAGAAAAGATGCCAGCAACTCTGAGTCTGCTATAGAGAAAAGTTGCCTACTGCTAACAAGGTGCCGGACAAGCTGAAGAGGCACCTGGAAACCAAATGTTTCTTCTAAACAGAGAAGATTGACTCTTTCCAAAAGAGCTTAATATGTAAACTACAAGATTTAAAACTGATGGTTGAATGGTTGTTGAAAACATTTCATAAGGCAAGCAACATGCTAGCAGAGCTTATAGCAGAGTAGAAGCCTACCAGAAAAAAACAACAACAAAAAAATACCAGTGTAATGTTTAGTTCAGGGGCCACAAGGGACCATCTATAGTGCCTTTGAATGACGGATTAAAACAAGAGCATGTCAAACAACCTAGAGCAGCATTCAACAAAGAAGCTGCAAGTGAGCTGAAAATGTCCACTTCAAATATAAATAAGTGCAACACATTAAACTACAAAGAATTTAGTAAAATGTGTTGAAAAAGTACAAATATTTCCAGCAGACATTGTCACTAAACCCACTTTGTATGAACAGTATGAAGCACTGAGACTGATCATAGTTTATTAGAATTTTTTCATTATTGTTAATAATAATAATAATAATAATAATATTATTATCAATAATAAAAATAATTAAAAAAACAATAGTAATAATGACTTATAAAACACTTTCAATCAAAGTACTATACTTGGCAATAAAAAAAAAGTTATTATTTCTTTGGCAGAAAACAGATTCAAAATTATACAGCATGAAAAAATGAACGGAGAAAAAACATTAGATTGTGTACTGACCTGGTGTTTTTCCACATTTAACCGGTGACAAAGCACTTTCCGCAGGTGTCTCACTTCCGCTCGCACAGAACAACGGACAAACTTCTGCTGCAGAGACAAGATTAAACAATGAGATGCAAACTTTTAGACAGGCAATATGATCAAAGCTGACACCTTCAAAGCAACAACGTTTTTTTTTTCCTTCCAAAAAAATCATGTCTACTTAAATATCTATATTTATGGCCTCAACTTGTTTTCGCTAAAAAACTTGTGTTTACATACTGTAGTTTAAGCTGTCCAATTTACTCAGCTGTTTAACATGTTACTGTACCATGGAGGAATATCCCTCTTAACTTCTGGACGTACAGATGGTGTGTAAACAGTATCAAGTACAGTTACAGTACAGCAGAGCCAGGGAAAGAAAAAAAAATTAATAAATAAAACATTTTTTTTTTTAAAAACCAGAAGTTATAAATGTCTCTTCAGTTTTCCCTGTAAAACTAGAAGTACATGGTGCTGTGTCTTCAAAGCCTTCTTAAATCTCAACGTCAAGGAATTGAAATGTTTTTAATGTCCATCCAGAGTTAAACTGCAACCCGGAGTTCGATGACAAAACACATTTCCAGCACAAGAAACTCAAACCAACAACGAGGTGACTGTATGAACAGGGTGTGGCAATTTCCTGTTAAAATTAGATTTACAGTGAAGAAAGACCCCGCTTACTGCTGGATGTTTTCCGCTCCCACTGACTTATTACACACTCTTAAGCTGTAAGACCTAAACTTCCTTTCCCCTCCAAAACCTGCGCAGCCAGCCAGGCCGCAATATTTCTTTCAATGCATGGGCAGAAATTTGTTCTACTGAATTTACACCTCAGTAAAAACTGGGAGTATAATTGGACATGCAGGGTAGAGAGGATGGCAGGCAACAAAGGTTAGGAGTCAAATTCAAATCCAGAACACTGCAAGGACACAGCTTGCCTTAGCAAACTGATCCAACATTACACCCAAGAGTGTGATTCGTTTTCATGTATTTATGAGGGTTCTCATCAGCAACTAATCCGATTTATAAGCTTGCAAAGAAGTTAGTGAAAAAAAATAAGTGCATATAAATGGAACTAAAAGAGCTGCGTGCTCCCATTACACAATTCAAGATCACAATAATCATTTTAGCTTTGCAGAGTGATCAAAGAGGACGTGGGTAAATAAAACTTCTATGAGTCACCAGATCTCTAAGCCGTTAACACCCTCTGGTCTGACTTGTCTGGTTTTGAAAAGTCTTAAAAACACCATAAAACAAATATAAAAAAACAAAACCAACAAAGCCCTAGTTTGTGTTGAACACCATCTGGGCCCTGTAAAATACAAGATCACTTCCGTTTTAGATATTTTGGAAAACGACTGACAGCAAAGGGTCTGATGTGTAGTGGCACCATACAGGCGTCTGTTAGCCCGATGAGAACTGACAACGTAGGATTATGCTTGTGCCATGTTTAGGACATGTCATAATGGATTAAACAAGGGCGCCATCTGTTGGAGGAACAGAATCATTGCAGCAGCTGATGACAAAGAGGTATAATTATTAATATAAGTGTGCTAATTTTAGTCATATTTTCCCATTGGATAATTCCTATTTAATTCAGTAATCAATATTACTTCACTTGTTAGAGGCTTGTTTGTCCACTCAATAAATTCCAGTGAAGTAAAAGAAATCCTTATCGTTTTAGTCAGAAAGAAAAGCTATTTCACCTGCACTTGCTTCTATGTTGCACCTGGTACAAAACAGTTTACATTTACTTTCATTCTCAATACTCAAAGTAGTTTAAGGCTCTTTAGTAAACAGCTGGTTGACAGGTAAGCGGTCAGAGAGAGAAGAGGGGGTGACAATGCAGCAGCAGAGCCCAGGCCAGGGTTCGAACCTGGGCTGGCTGACTTAAGGAAATGTATCCTCTATGTACAGTTGGCTTCAAAATTATTCATACCCTACCATTAAAGACAAGGCTAAATTCTTAATAGTAATTCAAATAACTGGAGACTGAAAAAAGTAGTAATAAATATAAATTTGATAAATTATAGTTTAGTGAAATAAGAAATTGTTTTTATATTTAATTGAGTTGAAAAAAATAATAAAAACCAAACAAAATGGTTATGGACCAATGAGAGCACTTTGCTGATGAGCAGTGGGCCAGAATCCCTGTCAACAGGTTTAGAAGTCTGATGGAGAGTTACAGAAAACACATGATTGCAGTGTTGCCTCAAAGGACTGCTCAATCAAATATTAGCTTTGACGTAACGTAATCAATGTAATCAATTTTAGACAGTATATTAATTTCTCATATTTTTATCTTGTTTTTAAAAAAATACATTTCTATTGAACCACAAAAAAAAAGTCAATTGTCATCAACACAGATCGGAAGAAGAAAATCAATCAATCCATGAATGCAAAATGTTGCTAAATCCTCTGACGTCTTAACCTGCTTTGTCAGTTCCAAAACACCGGCTATGAAGTAGCTATCACAACCCCATGTTGGTTAAGCCAGTAAGTGCACGTCCATGGCAAACCTATAAAAGGCATCACCCATTGAGCCCCAAAATCACAATAAAAATCATTATTTCTATGATGAAAATGACCAAAAAAAGGAAAACGTCTGCATCCATCCACTGGGACGCTGGGTGGAGGATTTCCAGCAAAGTCAACGCATAAGTGGAAGCTAAATGCATGGTGGCCTACAGTTGGCATGTGCTCTCTAATTACCAAATTTAACAAGCTTATTATATCTTATATTCAGATGTAACCCGTCTGCCCCCAAACATACCTGGGTCCAAGTGAAAGCAACCTATAAAAACATTCTTCAGACAGGTAAGAATTTCTCATCTGCACCTTAGAAAAAATTCTTCTGGTAGCTAATATTAATTTCCATAATTATTGCTGTAGGCTCACTGCAAAAGGGTATACCCATTTCACACCCAATCAGTGGCCATTGAAAGGCAACTGCAACAACCCCTCACCCCTACGGAGGAGCTCACGGTGAGCATCAACTGGGACTACCCGGTGATCAGGGGCATCTCGGGGGGGGGACATCATCAGAACTGGGCCCAGATGACTGAAAAGTAACTTTATATAGTCCACCTATAGCGTCAGATCTGCATAACAAAGTGTTTCTCTTTTCAGGCAATAAACCATGCAATGGGGATGTTGCCAGACAATGTTTGAAATTAAAAAAAAAACAAAAACAGAGCCTTTTCATTCGTTTAATTCAAAGTGGTTCTGACAGAATTGATGACGCTCATGGTGACCTTCCCTCAGATTATTATGCTGGACATAAATTGGGCATAGCCCGAACAAAACCTACTTCCTACCAGGATATGCTCGCAGCATACGTTTCCATAACAACCAATCTATATTAGCCTTTTTGGAACAGAAAACTCAAAGATTACCATTTAGTCTAGGTTAATATTGCCAGCTAAATCAGTAAATCTGCTTTGTGGAATACCCCCCAGAGCACGACACCAGTGTTTACATTGCTGTTTACACCCACAAGCGAGGATGCTCTCCGACCAATACGAAGTCTGCTATTCTTTCAAATCATGGCGTGCTGACAGCTCAGTTCACGTGGAACTGGCTGTGGTAGTACCGAAAATGGTTACAATTAGTTACACTGCATTACCTAAAGCGGCGAAACAAAAGGCTCAAAATGTGCAGATCTGTGGCAAGTCAAGCTACTATGCACTGGAAAAACTTTTTGAATTTTTACAAGAAGATAAGGACCTAAAGCAAAAAAAAAAAAAAAAAAAAAAAAAAAAAAAAGGACAAGACTAAATAGTCACCACAAATTGCGAAGGTGCAGTTATCTAAAGAGCTTGCCATTTTGTTAATACAACCCATTTACTGACAGAGAAGTTGCTTGGTTGGGAAATGAAGAGTGGTTATCTGCCTCAGTGGTTGGGTTCTCCCACTTATCCTTGTCACTCTGTAAGTACGAGGCCTCAACATCCGCCAGACTAAGCAGATCCTGAGGACTGGATTTTGCTGTTGCTGCAGTTCTATCTCTGCCATGTCTTTTTTTAAACCAAGCAGTTATGGGTAGAAATTACTTGATAGGCCATCAAAATGTCTCCAGAAGACATGCTTTTCTTCTTTGCGAAAAGCTTCCAAAACAATTGTCAAAGCACACAGACTTTCACTGAAAAACAACGCTAATTAAAGCCGCAAGCGGCGATGGAGGCCCTCGCACCTCTGGCGCCGCTTGGCCTATTGCACCGCCGCGTCTACAAG
>JAOXYM010000007.1:9523393-9535247 GCA_028567055.1 Leptatherina wallacei | reverse complement strand
CATCCATCCATCCATCCATCCATCCATCCATCCATCCATCCATCCATCCATCCATCCATCCATCCATCCATCTTCTGTCATTTATTCGGGGTCGGGCCGTGGGGGCAGCAGCCTAAGCAGGGAAGCCCAGACTTCCCTCGCCCCAGCCACATTAGCCAGCTCATCCTTGGGGATCCCAAGGCTCTTGCAGGCCAGCCGAGAGATGTAATCCCTCCAGCATGTTCTGGGCCTTCCCTGGGGTCTCCTCCTGGTGGGAGATGCCAGGGAGGCGTCCAGGTGGCATCGTGACCAGATCCCGAAGGACAAAGCTTCTCACCCTATCTCTAAGGGAGAGCCCGGCCACCCTGCGGGGGAAACTCATTTCACTCGAATTTACAATCTAATTTTTTTAGTCACTACAGCTCGTGACCGAGGGTAGGAATGTAGATCGACCGGTAAATCGAGAGCTTTGCCTTTTGGCTCAGCACCTTCTTCACCACAACAGACTGATGCCTCGAAGCTGTCCGGAAGTCATTCCCTATGGCCTCTCTGAACTCCTCCTATGCCCGAGTTTTTGCATCAGTGACCACTGAAGCCGCCCTCGGCTTAGCCTGCCGATACCTATCAGCTACCTCCAGAGTCCTGCAGGCCAAAAAGGCCCGATAGGATTCCTGTTTCAGCTTGACGGCATTCCTCACTGCCGGTACCCACCAACGAGTTCGGGGATTACCACAACGACAGGCGGCAACATACGGCCGCTTTAACAATGGAAGCACGGAACACAGCCCACTCAGACTCAATTACCCCCGCCTCACTCGGGACATGGTTGAAGCTCTGCTGGAGGTAGGAGTTGAAGCTCTTTCTGACAGGGGACTCTGCCAGACACTCTCAGCAGACCCTAACAACATGTTTGGGCCTGCCAGGCCTGACCAGCATCTTCCCCCACCAACTCACCACCAGTTGGTGATCAGTTGACAGCTTCACCCCTCTCTTCAAGTGTCCAAGACATACGGCCGCAAATCCGATGATACAACTACAAGTTGATCACCGAACTGCGGCTAGAGTGCCAAGTGCACATATGGACACTCTTATGTCTGAACATGATGTTCGTTATGGACAATCCATGACGAGCACAGAAGTCCAGCAAAGAAAACACCACTCAGATTCAGATCAGGGGGGGGTGTTCCTCCCAATCACACCCCTTAAGGTCTCACTGTCATTGCCCATGTGAGCATTGAAGTGCCCCAGCAGAACGATGAAGTCCCCTCCAATACTCCATCCAAGGACTCTGAACTGTCGTTCGGTGCATAAGCACACACAACAGTCAGGACCCATCCCCACACCTGAAGGCTGAGGGTAGCACAACCATGTTTTTTAGCCGGGCAACATTACGTCTTAGCTTTGGCCCGTCTACCTCTGTTAGCTGCTTAGCTGCCATTAGCTCCGGGTTAGCTTGGTTAGCTCGTAGCTAGAGGCACTTGAGAGTTTGATGGGTGACAATCATCCGTCCCCACGCTCACAGTCCCCCTCTCAGAGTGACGAGACGTGAGATGCTGCAAAGATGGCGACGGTAGGAACCGCCCAATGAGCGTCAATTCAGATCTTCAGAAATCTACAGGGAGGGGCCTTCTATTTATTTTACATTCAATACTGAAAATGTATTTTATTCATATTAGACAGAGCCCCCAGTTCGTGGGTATAACACATGATTTATTACATGACATCTCAGGTCCAGAGCTCTCTATAACAGTTGCTTCCAAGTCTTTATCCCATTTTTTTGTTAAATTATGAGCCTTCAAATATGCACTGAGGTCAAGGTTCAAATGCCAGTTTTTCAAAGAAGAAGAGTGTTCATACTGACATATGTTATTGTCCAGATGAAAAGCTTTCCTGTTATGTATTTGATTTAGTGAAAGCCAAAGTTTTTATTTTTCTCATTTCAGTCACAGAGACCTTCACACACTATGTTTCAGACAGGAAATGCAAGACCTTGTATATAAAATTAAGATTTTTTTTTCTAAAATATTTTTGGGAAGTATATTCCAAAAGGAGTCACCTTTGGCGTTTTGATATTATTTACAATCTAGGACATAAGCTTGAAAGAAAGCATGAAATGCTGGATTTAGAGTCAGCACACAGTCTATGGGTCAGAGTCAGGATTACATCACCGATTATCCTGAATGTGCTCTTCCACAGGCTACCATTTCAACAACCCTTGAGAAATAATGTGGAAAAAAAATAAAATGACAAAAATATTATTGAAGTGTTAATTAAATAAATGAAAGTGAAGCAGGAATGAATGAGAGATGTGGTCTAAAAAGACCTGTATAATCAAATTTTGATCATGTTTTTATTGTAATATGGTAGTTATAGTTATACGATTTTAAAGAGCGAAAAAACTCCTATATGTTCCTGAAAAATGGCATAAAAATAGACAAAGCCTATAAACTACCACTGCCCACCATTAGTTTTAAATGGAACGCAGCCCATTGTTGGCAGACGGGCCAGAACAGGTTTGGAACAGGCCATGCACGCAGAACCATAGCAACCAGGTTAGCAACAAACTTGCGAGACCTGAGACAATTATTGTGAATAACAAGTTTAGCCCTTGTATTCAGTCATGTAATATATTTAAGGTCCATTGGAAATGAGAATCAGTCTTTTCATGGTTGTTTTGAGTCACAGTTTGAATGTTATAAATGTATGTCCTTTTTCGTGAAATTGCACCGTAATGCTGAGGATTTGAGGTCTGCCGGTGGACTGGATCGAGTCTTCCTGTACCAATGCTGCTGATCAACGATATGGATTAATGATAACGGTCCATTGTACCATATGAATGAAATGGACTGATGACCTCATAATGTACATGCGAGCTGCTCATTGATTGTTCATTGCCCGACAAAAAAATGATAATAGGAGGCTAAATTTATCTGTTCAATCTGGTAAATGAAACCATCCAAGAGTCCGTCGGTTTCATTCAAAATGATCTGATGACGGAAAAAGAGCAACACAAAAATAACGTTATTAGAGAACAAAAATTTCATGGTGTACCAGAGTTAATTTAGTGAAATTATGATAAAGATATATTTTTTTTAATTTCTGCATTTTCTGCCTTTTTTGTTGTCATTTCAGGACCAGAAAAGCCCCACAGACAACAAGACATCAGTGACTTTGACATTGATTGGCTCAGAATTTTGTAGGAATATGTACGAATATCCATGCATTGTTTTTTCTTAAGAAATCACACAAATAATTTGTAAGAGCAGCCTGCTTTATGGCTATATGAATAAAATTAAAATAGATATGCTTTACACTGCAGTCCATCTTTTTTTGGAAACATGTAGGATAATCTTCGTTCTGTATGCATTAAGTAGATATTTATGAATTTGGTGCTGATCTCTGCCACTCTAACTCTGCTTCTCTTACTCTATTTGTCAAGGTGCGATGTAGAGGAATGACTGAAATGCAGGACTAGGCAGGGGGAAGGAAGATGCAGAGCATTTATTACAAAAAATACCCACAGCGCTGCATGAGCAGGATAAGGAAGTCTGACAAAAAAGTAAGGAACAAGAAACCAAAAACTAATGCTTGGTACACTAAAGACGCAAGAAAAGCAAGACAAAGGATAACAACAAGGACCCCACAATGAACGAAAGAAACCAAAGCATACATATACAGTGAAGGAACAATAACCAAAGAAGGAGCAGGTGTAGCAATCAGCAAATGAAGACCAAGGGCTGTATTCACAAAGAATCTTATCTCACCACTAGGAGGACTCTTAGGTCGTGTTTACACCAAAAGGTCAATTTTCTGATTTGAACCAAAGCAAGGATGATACATTGTTGCAGTTTCTCAATTGGTCCGGTTCGCGTTCACAAAGTCCAAACTCAAACAGTCCAAAAATTGTGACATGGCAGCAAATGCCGTTCTGTGATTGCTTATACAGTTTACTTGCAATTTTTACTGTACATCATGGAGCATCGTCTGTTCATTTTTATGTTGGTGCTGATCTGGACTGCATATCAGCAGATTTTAACAGACCGCGCAAATGAACGGCTGGTTAGGCTGCAGCAATTAAATAATGTATTTATGCACGCACGTCGCAGAAGACACTCTGCCATCGGACGGTCATATCACAGAAGAGGACAGGCAATAATGAGAGCCTACCACAATGTTTTTTCTCTTGCCATACACGCACGACCAGTGAGGTAAATGGACGGTAAAAAGTTCAGCACTTTTTTACTGAATCCATGCATCTCCTTGAATGAATGAATAGGACTTCCCCCGGTGTTGTGTATGAGCGAGTTTCTAATTTTGGATGAACGTGAACTGAACGGACTGTAATTTCCGCCTGATGAACGTTATTGTGAACGCATTCATTCTGGTGCTCGTAAACGACGCTCTTTCACAGTTTATCTTTGTTCAAGAGAGTGCCAGATTTCTATGGAGCCCTCCAGGCAAAATCCCACTAAAACACAGAAACGTGCCGT
Source organism: Leptatherina wallacei (assembly GCA_028567055.1). Taxonomy (NCBI): domain Eukaryota; kingdom Metazoa; phylum Chordata; class Actinopteri; order Atheriniformes; family Atherinidae; genus Leptatherina; species Leptatherina wallacei. The sequence goes on along the minus strand of JAOXYM010000007.1, from coordinate 9,530,778 downwards.
AAAAATTTGGGGGGAAACACCTAATCTGGCAACACCATCAACTATTGAGACTGGATTAGCACATAACAATTTTAATAGCATTATAAATATTCATTTCTTTCATGCCTAATAGTTACATTTTGTTGTGATGTAAATTTGTTAAAATTCTAAAGTTTCAAGGCAAAATTGATGCAACTGAGACACCCCTGTTAAAGTTGAATTTATAGTTGTGTTTGCATTAAAATGCAGTCTTATTTTGACTTCATCAATATTTTTGGGATGAAAAAGCCTCAAAATAATACAGTGCTGTTTTGACCAAAACATATAACCTTTTCTTTTTCTCATTTGAAAATTCTTCACAAAAGGGTGGACAGAGCCTTCAACCATTTGGTTCAAATTTTAAATATCAGAATTCATGACGTTGAAAAGCAAAATAAGGCCTGCACAGTACATCTACTGACCTTTGTTTCTGACCTCTTTTGAAAACATGCTGGCCACATTTTCTCAACACAAAGAAGTCTGACTCTTCAGAAACTGTAAGTACGGTAAGCACATTTGTAATCCTGGAAAAACATAACTCAGCCATTTATTCAAAAATACTCTGAGAATCACAATGTTCCCCCTGTGGATTTCATAGTCATAAAAGGCGACCAGTCGACTGTGGTTAGCATTTAGGGTGAGCTAGACGGGCGGTCACAGCATGCTGTTTTGACAGTAAATGACACGATGTGAAACTACATTTAATGGAACAAGGTGTTGGATAGCTTCAACTCTGTTTTGTTTGGCTTTGGAATTTTGTTTTTTACTGACCTTAAGGGACCATTTTAGCATTATTCAGAGAGGCAAAACTTGTTTTATGTCTCAAACAGACTACATTTCTGTTGACAGGAATAATTGTTAAGTGTGTGGTTGCTGATCTCCAGTTCAAATAACCACTTTTGGTTGCTGCAGTAAAATTAGTATAACTTATTCAGAACCACAAAGTTTGTCTCCACATTTACACTGCTCTCTGGTCATACTGTACCCATTGTGCAGTTTCAATGTGCTGAGATTAATCAAATATAAATTACTTGGCAAGCTGGACTGCATTTAAAGATTCCACCTCCTTTGAAAGGGGCTAGGCTTTGCAAAAGGGAATTCTATGTTTCATTTTGAAGTTATTGGTCCACTTCCAAAACCATCTAGCCTCCAATGATCAAAGGTTGAGTCAGAGAATAGCCTAGCAGGAGGCTTATGCAAAAATGTCGTCTCCTTATTGCAAATGGGCTGACATGTTGGAAACCATCACCACTGATTTAAATGCCAATATACTCCGATGCAGTTTTGATGTGCTTGGTCAAGTTTGAAGTATGTGGACAAAAAAAAAAAAGAAACGCTTCTTGCTCTCATTAATAGAATTTGGAGGGTTTCTGAAGTTACAATGATTAAATTCCTCAACCATGTACAAGGAAGGCATATTTTAACTCCCAGTCTTACTAATCTAAATATCTGTAAACCGTTATGCACAGAAGAACAAAACCTTAGGTATTTATTTGGGAAACAGAACACTAGAAGTTTTTATTCAGATACCACATTGATGCAGTGCATATTTGATATATTGGCTATTCTTTCTCTGCAAGTCATTTTTCCATTAAATGCCATCATTCTAATACAGATGAGTTAATAACCAGCTGAAAGAAATGGAAACAAGATAAAGGGGCATAAAACATTCTATAAAATCTTGCCATGAGCAATTTGTCTCACAACAAATCCCCCGTAGACCAAGAGGATCTTCAGTGCTGATCCATTACATTAATGGTACATCTGTAGGTCACGCATCAAGCACTTTATTTCCACCTTTAAAAGCAAGCCAGACATTCAAAATCCCATGACAGAATGGGGAACTTCTGGATCTGTTGGAGGTGATAACTGCACTGGAATGGACGAGGCCCTGATAGCACTGCAAGGAATTTAAACAAAAGTATTTTTCTCCCCTAAAGCTGCCATCTTTCAGTCTGACGGTTACTATAAACATCATTCCTGCACGCAGCAATATAAGACACCCAGCTCTGCATTCCTTTAGCACCTTTAAACATGGTAAAATGTACAAAATATTGTGTTTATGGGGTTTGGAGTACGGAGCATTTACATCAAAGTAATATCTTAATTGTTAATGGGTCATCTATAGACTCATTTCTGATCATGTTTCACACTCAAATCAAACAAAACAAAGTTTATTTTTGTTTTTACTCACAACTAAAATAATGATGACAATTAACATTTTTCTTCCAAACATACCTTTCACAAATATATGATGGTTTCCATTTTTTTAAAAGGGTCAAGTGTGTGAACTTTTGTTTTCCTTATTCTTGATATAAAAAGCCATTACTGGTGTTGCAATAGGCCTTTTTCATCACTGACCTTCAAAGCGGGACTCACACTTTGGGTTTGTATATAAAAATGCATACCTTGGCAGTATGCTGAGGAGGGAATGTTCTCTATGTCTAACCAATCTCTACCTGCAGCATTTATTCTTCAGACTGTGGGCATGTCTTAAAATCAGCCCAAATCTGAGTTACAAATGGAATTCTACCCTTTTCAACATTATAATAAGCACATGAAATAAACCTTTTTTAAAATATAGTCCTCATTTTATTAACAGAGGCCAAATAAAACTCATCACATTTTATTTACAAAGGGAGGCAATAAATATCTTAATAATAGTCATAAAATTTTTTGCTTACATTTGTTTAAAAAAGAAAACAAATTTTAAAAAAACATAAATGTGTCATGTTGTTAGTAGCAACTCATACAAGAACCTGCCAGCAAATAGGTAAATACATACTACTGGTGAAAAGAGGCTGGAGACTTTGTCAGAAACAAACTCAACATCACTGGCAATGTTCCCTAAATCTTGTCATCTAGGTTTTGAGAAGTAGTTTTATTTGCCAATATAAAATCTTCCAGTGAGAGTGAAAGAGCAGCGAGATTTAGGTAGAAAACAAAATTTTAAATCCCAGTTCAAGCTCAGAGTAGACTGAAAGGTTCTGGAGATTAATTGAACAAAGACAATCAGAATAGGTAAAGACAAACATAAACTCAAGGAGGTAGAGGAAATCATCACCAGCCCCAAAAAGCCAGCAAGCTCTCATTTGAAGAATCAAGGCATCCTTATCTAAAGCACATTCAATGCATGAGAGACAAAGCTGATAGAAATGGACACCAATGGGAGAAGAAATGCCCCCGAGTGTGACGAAGTTGGAAGACAGCGGAATTATGAATCACATCACCTGCAATCATTTTGTTTGCATTGTTTTTTGTCTTAAGTGTTTAAACAAGGCTAAAGCCACGGTGGGTGCCTGACTAGTCAAAGCATGATGTATTTTAGCTGAATCACAGGCTGCTTCAAAATGTCACTGAAATAATGCTCAGGACTTGAAGAGATTTCAGCAGGTGCCATGAGTGAAACCGGGGGAGTTGGAGGGGGGACATATGAAAAAAAAGAGGAAGAGAAAGAGAGACCTGTAAAATATTGCACTCAAAGCTACACAGTTATCCTGGCAGCAAAGTGTCACCTGCCACATCTCTTCGTTTCATCTCCATGGTGTCTAATTCCAGTGGAAAGTATGGGATCCACGTTGTCAGGGGCAACACAAACAAAAACCGACAGGTATTCCAATAAATCTCTAGTTGGCTGATTTTTATAACATTGCTTCAGCTTCTGCTTCAGCTTCCATTGTCAAAAAGAAAGTATGCCTTCAGCTTGTAGTTCAAACGTAGCTGAGGACAGAGGCGACAGAAGTTCTCTCAGAGGTCCTTTAGTGTATCCAGTATAAATAACATGACAGGCACATTAGCACGACATCAACCCAGAAGAATCCAAGAGTCAGGAAATATTCAGTCTTTCTGAAATACAAAAATAAACATCTTTGACTTTTTTGTTCTTTTTGTCTGTCTTTCTTTTACAGATGTGAAGTCTTTAAGGTGATTTTTTTTAAGAAGCTTGAGATTTTCAATTACATTTTCCCCCCATGAGGATTTCTAGTGCTGTCCTATTGGTCCCATTAGTTCCTCTTGGAGTTGGGTTTTAATCGTCGAGCCCTTCGTGTCCTCTTAGTTACTGTGGTGAAACGAAACTCCTCCAACGGATCCATCCTGCCCTTCGGCTGGCGCTTCATGAAATGGACTTCTTGTTGCCTCTGTGTGGTTCGTGAGCCTTTCTTGGGCCGTCCCTTCCGGTTGAAACCAAGGTACCATCCTTTGTACTTTGCAGACACGAGAGCTGTGTAGTTGTTCTCCAGGAATTCTTCGACAAACACACATTCCTGCTTCCTCCCATCGGGCTATAGAGGGGAGAATTAGACATTGACATTAATAATTAACCTAGCAGCGTTATCTCTTCTTTAACTAGATTTCTGCTTATTTCCTTTGCATGTGTGTTCTACACCAAGACTGCTCTGCTTTTCTCTCAGACAGGTTATGAGCTGATAACATTAAGTTTCCTTAAGTACAATTGTACAGCTGGTTCTCAATCCCATAATATCATAAAGGCTATTTATATGCCCACATCTGATTTAATAGCATATAAAAAAAAAGAAACAAAAATGGAAATGCCCATTACTTTTTTCCTCAGATCTGCTAATGAGGAAAATGTCACTTGTTCATAAGAAAACACACAAGAATAACATTTACTGGGTTTGCCAATATGGCTGAGGCCTGTGCACCAAGGCTCCCATGTTAAAGACTATTTAATGCACATCAAAGAAACACAACAGGCTAACAAACTGAGAAAACAGCAGTATTTGGCGCTTTCGAATGAATAAAGGTGTGATTATGAGGCCACTATTGACAGGTTTATAAGAAAATATTAAGCTAATAACGTTTTTGAAAAATAAAACATTACTGGCAGAAAGTTTAGAACAATGAAATTTTAATATATCAAAGTTTAAATAAAAGTTTTTGTATACTTTTTTTGCTTTTACCTTTACAGTTCTACTCTGTACTGCACATTTTTTTATTTTAGACTATTTTCACTTTAGTTGTGCTTTTTTCGTAGTCTTTAAAAAACATCAATCCTCATTTCACTTTCTTGACCCATGGCAAGCTTGTTGTAACTAATATTTTGATGTTTATTCGAATCCCTGCCAAGATAAAGACATTCTATGTCAGTAAACTAAATATGTAGCTGAAGTTTTGACTTTGTAGCTTGGCTTTTATATAAGCCGTTTCGCAATTCAGGGGCTTTATTTTGAGGATGTAGACTATAAAGGTGTGTCATTAAAGTACAACTGAGCACTGGTGATATAGGACAGATTAGGCTTTGGATGACTTCCTAATTGCGTCACCAGCACTACTTCTATCCCATAGCATCATTAAGGGCGATAGTTTTCATTTGCACATCTATCATGAAATCAGAGAAAATCATTGTATTCCCTTTTTATTTTTCTTAATATATGAAGAACTCAAATATCTAAACCATTGGTGTCGGAGTGGGATGTTTCCTAATTTTGGCCACAAAACTCCGCCCACTTTCTTCGACTGTTTAGCTGCGCCATGAAGCCTGGGACTTGCTAAGCCGTAAAGCAGGGGTCTCAAACTCAAGTCCTCAAGGGCCGCAGTCCAGCAGGTTTTCGTTGTGTCCCTGGTTCAACACACCTGAATCTAATCAACTACTTCTTTATAACGAACCATTGATTTCAATCAGGTGTGTTGGACGTGGATAACAATGAAAACCTGCCGGATTGCAGCCCTTGAGGACTGGAGTTTGTGACCCCTGTCGTAAAGGTTCAAAATCCTTCTAAGCATTGGAAAACAGGATACATTTGGGGGCTGCATCCATTTGAAATTTGACATTTGAAATGGGACAGCCTGTATTGTGCCACTGATATAATCGGTCTTCAAATGCAACCTTCAAAGCATGCAGCTGTAAAGTGTACACAGCTAGACTGGCAAAAATTTGCCGACTTGAGCCTCTTAAGCTCCAGTTAAATCTTGATGAATTAATTATAGAATAATTAAAGTGTAAAACCCTTGAAAAGCTGGCTTTACAGGTTGCCAAACTGCCTCCCAGCTAATGGTGTGTTCTATAATATAATATATAGTTTCCTCTGAAAATCAAGAAGACTTCTTGAAATGGACCACACTGGTCTCCAACTTGTAATTAAAATACCTGGTGGTATAGATCCATAATCAATGGACTAAGGAATAAACAGGCAAGTTATAAATGAACACATGCATTTGCCAGAATGTTGCTATCAGCAACAATTTCACCTTAATCAGTAGAGTTTTTGTCATTTATTCATATGCTTTGAAGAGTTTATATCAGATTATCTCATTATTTATCTATATAAAAAGTGATTATGGAGAATTAATAGCTTTTGATCATTTGAAGCTTAGATGTCCTTTAAGATAATCCTACAGCTGTTTTGAAGAGTGTGTCAAAGAACCTTTTTTTTGTGTTTGTCGGTTTGAGGACCCTGCCTCAAAAATTCTAAATGTATGTTTCTGGTAGATGACTGCAAAGAGAGATTAAAAACTTCTGAAATATACTGCAGCCCCACCGTACTGACAGCACGCGTGTGCCTCAAAATAACAATATGTTTTCAAATATGAACTTCTTTTCGTCATCGAAGTGGTTGTATACAGAATCACATGTAGTTATCCTGTGCCTGTGGCCACCTGGTGTGACTAAGTGATATAATTGCAATGGCATTCCTCCTAAGTGACCATTAGTCTCTCAATGCATTGTGGTGATTGCAGTCCGTAATTGACTGATCGAGTGTCAAAGGAGTTGGCTGATTACGTAATGGAAGAATGGCTGCGAGTTATCAAAGGGGTTTTGTTAGGGTGTACAAAAACAGCAGGAGAAAACCGATCTGTGGCAAACTCAACCAGGATTAAAAGCTCTATTGGAAATATGCATTTTGATATTAGATAGTGGCAAAATTATCTTTAAATGCCTTGTTTTTTCTTTTTCAAATAATCTTCACAATATATAAATTAAAGGCTACTCACCCTTCCGACAACTTTGCCCTTCTCATTCATGCAAATGTAATGTTCGCTTTCTTTTCCTTTTATTCGAATGTGGCTTCCAAAGGTTTCTGTCTCTACAACAAGAAGAGCTGGAAAAAGAAAGAAAGGAGGAGACTCAGTTAAGGTCATGTTTAAGTCTTGTAGTCTACAAAAACTCAATTTACAGAATTCCCACATATTTTCCCTAAAAGTCAAGACCTAAAAAAGTCCCAACAATCTACAGTCTTTACAATCATAGGACTGAAACTTAACTTCCAAATACAGACCCTCTGCTCAAGTTGCATCACAGATTACAGGACATGACTCATAACAATGTACAAACACAAGACAAAAGTAATTGATCAAACAAATAAAAGAAGGAAGACATTTATATACAGTATATATTTATATAGATC
>JAOXYM010000007.1:9507473-9523230 GCA_028567055.1 Leptatherina wallacei | reverse complement strand
ATGAAAATATTGATTGGAATACAGAAGTACACTGTAAATGTCTTAATTAAAAAAAATATTAAAAACTGCAACTGTAAATAACCAGAAATTTTATTTTCTGGTTATTACTTAATACTTAATCATAACTGATAGTATGATACGCTTTGTTGCAGTATGTGACAAAGAGTTTTTGTTTAGGATTCGGATTGCCCATAAGTCTCATGTAGTGTTACATAATACCAACACATTGCTGATTTGGCCCCTATTGGGCCTTAAACAGAAACCCAACAACTGGCTGTTGGGCAACTGTGGGGCAGTCATCATCTGACTCGCTTGTATTTTGAGTGTGTACATGTTGACGATCCCTGACTCCATTTGTGTACGGTTGTTGTTTTTGTTTGTTTTTTTTGTGCTAGTGCTCACTCGTTTGTTTTTCAGCGTGTTTGATGAGTACACAAGAAGGGAAACAGCAGCGTGGACAGAAAGCAAACAGTCAACTTTACTTTTCACACACAATTTCCTCTCATTTCCTATTTTAATCTTATTTTAAACAAGCAGCTCTTTTCATGACAAAGTGGCTACTTTGGGTGACAAACCTGACGACCTATTGATAATTACGACTGGCGCACTGTTTGTGATTACTGAAAAACACAATGCATATGCAGTCTCCTGCTTAACTGTGTAACATCTGTTCTACTGCCCCCTTCTGCACTGGTGATCTATGGCTCCTTGTCAGGTCACAGACTGGCCATCCTGGGCAACAGGTGCATTCAATAATATTTTGTTCATTCAGGTACTGTCAATGCAAAGAATTTCTGCAGTGGGTCTTTCATCAGCTCTAACTCATAACATAGTTTTATGTTTTAAAAGTTTTAATGAAAATTATAATAAAAAATCATAACATAATAATAGCTGTAATGTCAATTTTAGGACATATTCTTTATATTATTGAAGATTTTAACCACATCTATTGGACATTTCAATAATATTACATGCATATCCCTCAGTGAATGTTAAAAGAAAAAATATGTACCCAGCTGACAGAATATCACCATCATTTTTGATACATTTTGATGGTCTAAAATTGTGAAGAGGGGAAGCCTGTCATCTAACATAAAATTAATAAAGGGTCACCAGAGGAAGTCATTTTATTCTTTTTACTTAAAGATCCTTTATATAGAACCACATGCCACTTCAACCAGACACAGCAATAATCAACTCAAAAGATGTATCCTGGCGGCTCTTTTATTGTTCTGTGCCCAACACCCCCACTCCTGCTCCCATACCAAATGTTAACCCCTGCGAGGTCACCTTTGTCTCCACTCACCCTTAGACCAGCAAAGAGATCTTCCAAACATTTGTGCAGCGGTTATGTGCCCCTCAGGATTAGGTTTCAAGTTCCCTTTAGTCTGTGCTCACTCAATCAAAAAGTTAAGATGATCCATTTGTTTAACACACAGGTCCCATTCAGTAGCACTCAAGGGGGCAGAGGAAGAATAGTGGAAGAGGACGGGATGGGCTCGGGGGCAGAAGTAACCTCCCACCCTAAAATCAAACCTTGGGAGAAAAGTGGGAAGTAGGGGACTTGTCTTAAAGGTGTGGGAGGGGATTGTAATTCCTTCTCCTGTTCTGAGAGATGTCTGTTTGTACTGACTTGGTTTTATCATTGGATAGATTGGTCTGAACCCTTTTTGGGGTCACTGAGGAGGAACAAAATCCAAGAATATTGGTTTACACATGAACTAAATGATGTTTTAAAAGGGATTGCTGTTCCTCATGTCAAATATGGAAGTCATTTGACAACCTTTTGGTCTTTTCAATGTGAGCTGGATTGCTTAAGAGATTCAAGAAAATAAATAAATTCCAGGAATAAAACTTCAACCCATGACATCAGATTAAATTATATTTCCCTTCATACTGTAAACTGTGGTTTTTCTGTGGCTTTATTTTAAAATCCCATCCCTCTAAAAATCTTCAAATAAATCACCAATTAATTGATCTTTGTATAAAAAAAAGAGGAATTAGGCAGCCAAACACAAGGGTAAACTTGACCCTTGAGTCATAGTTCTGGTGAAATGTACATGCTGTTGCATCTTGCTGCTATCAATACCATCAACAAATCACATGTATAACAGAAGAGCAAATGTGTTACTTTTGTTTGAAACCTAAAGCGTTTCCAAACTTTAATCTTCATAAACCATAATATTAAAAACCCTGAAATGTGCCGTACAAGTAGAGAATTTCCATATTCTTCTGACATCCTTTGATATGCAGTTCTCAGTGCTTCCCAGAGCCTTTTGATAAAAAAGTAAAGTAGAACTCAACACTTTCATTTGATAATAAAAAATTTCAAAAGTTACCCTGAGCCCTGCTGCAATATTTTCCACAGCACAAAAAAGAGAAAAAATTGAGTGAAGTATTGAACAGAAAAACTTAGTTTCTACTCTTTTAAAAAAAGAAGTGCAACTTCAACTGAGTGCTTAACACCTTCTTTCTGTGGACTGGTACAATCTAAATGATGTAGGCCACAGTCATTTATTGACCTAAGCAAGAGGCCATCTGTCAAATAAACTGAAAACTCTGGCCTTAATTCCATATTGCAGCTTTTTATCAGCTAAAAAGCCTTTTTATCTGCTTTGGGTGGACAGCAGGCATCAGTTACAATGCACAGTTCTGGAGGAGGATTGTTATAGTCTCTTAAAAGTTTAGAAGTAATGAATATGCTACAATAGTAGTTAAGAAGAATAATCATGGCCCCTATTTAGCTGTACGCATATGGACTTTGCAGCCATGAAGCCCAACACCAAAGAACTATTTTTCTTCTTTGGTGTTTTGGAGCCTTTTGTTGTTAAGCTGCCGTCATTGAAAGTAAGCATTACTAGTGAGTGCAAAGGAGCTCACAGGTGCCAGGTACTGCAGCTGTATGGGGAGGAGGAGGAGGTGGTGGGGGACAGGAGGAGGGTAGAATTGGCAAAGGCTCATGGGAAAAATTGGATCTGCTTCCACTCAAGCTCTAACAAGCAGTAAGGAAACTTCGCCTCGGCGCATCTGTGACTGAACACACTCACTCAGAGGTATTCAAGACCAGCAATTTTAGAGCTGTGAGTCAGCTGTTATGAGCAAAATATCTGCAGGGAAGCAGAGAACAGGCTACATCAAAGAGCGCTTTACTGACCATCAATTTACTAACGCGTCATTTTTTATCTGAAATATTGAAAAAGCCGGTGGATGTAGTCATAGAGGGTGATTGTTTTAATTTTTTTCTGAAATTTATAAAACAAAATCAGCCAAAGGCCTTTGGACATTTTTTATTTTTCATGCTTAACGTTTTCATGACAGCATGATTCAGCTGTAAACAAAACTGATAAGATTATCAAAATGCCACATGGTTGAATTCCACAAGACCTAGCAAGCTCCACAACTGAAAAACCAGCAGAAAAGACTAGATTGCAGATTACAATCTTTTTAAATAAATGTAAAAAGAGAAAATTTCACATTGACAGTGACTACAAGTGACTATCAAGCGAAAAATAGACTTGTTCTGAATACCCAAATGCTGCAAGATCGACTGCAAGGTCAGTAAATGGAACATGGATTCATCCCTCAAAGTTACCAGAGATCATAGGCTCCTGCCTTTTTATCAGCCAGAGCGCAGAAAACCACCTCTAAACAGTGTGTCGTACAAAACCTTTCTATAAGATGGGTTTCCATTGTCAGCTTGTTCTAAAATATGAACTAGTGTCGAGTGAAAAGCACAGGAGATCTCCCATACCATACTTGCCCCCATCATCTCCGTTGGCGTTGATTTTCTTTCCCAATATCTGGACATGTTTGCCCGTAGTTCTGCTATATAGCTGATATATCCGGACTTGCTTCCGGCTCAGATCGTCTGGGTTTCTTGTGTGGTTTTCAATGTAAAACCTGAAATCAGCAGAGCTCTGCTGGGATTCCTGCACAGAAGAACAAGACAAGGACAAGAAAATGAAGAAACATGAACAAGGAAAGGGAGACGGCAAGATCGTCACGGCACAGGTGTTGACAATAATGTGTGCTGTTGGTTTAATGGGCTCTGTGTCAAAAAAAAAAAAGAAGAAAAATTGTGCTTGAGGGCCTAAAAACTAGGATTACAACTTGGAAATTGTGGCTGTAGCATTTTAGTGTTTCTCTCCTTGCTTTCAAGTGGTGCATTTTATATGCAATGCATTTACAAGGCGCTAACTATGTTACAAGACACGTTAATGAAGTCAGTTTGAGTAAAAATCCAACAGAACAAGTGCAAAGCCTGCAAAGAAACTTTGTGTCGGTTAGGATTGAGACACAGTATATTATATGCCTCTGGCAATATTGGGAAACCTGTACTCCATTTCCACAAGCAAGCAGGCCACTAGCAATTATACACCTGAAGCATCCAGACCTGTTGCACTATCATCAAACAAATATCTGCCTGCGGGCCAAATAGGATCCATAAATTAGAAAATGCAGCAGGCGGAAGATAAGACTGAGATAGAAAAACGCACAAAAAACGTTCTTGTCAGGTAATTTTAGATTTTTGTTTTAAAAAAGAAAAAAAATTAAAATCATACAAATCCATCTTTCACATCACACCAGCCCGATGTTTATGAGTCGGCCTGGATGTAACATAAAGACAGGGGAAATCGCAGTTTCGGCGGCATCTCAGAAAGGCAACTGTGACCCAACATGTGGAAGAACAAGAGGAAACGTATACTTTCAGAAGCCCTGGAATCTCAGTTCACGCCAAGATCCCATTTCCCCAGCTGTATGGTGTGGTAATTGCACAGTAATGGCTTTTTATGTGGCTGTTCTCAGGTGGCTAATTATATACACATTACATACCCCGAGTCCTTGTTATTCTAACTTTTGCAAATTAATGACATGTAGAAAACGCGATGGGAAATTGTGGCCTCAGACAAACAAATCCTTGAAATCAAAGAGGAAAGATGAGCAAATTCTACAAATCAGAGTGTATTCCTGTTTAGTTCCTCAGAACCAGGTGTCACACAAGTTATACTCCAAGGATATGCTCCACAAACCCTCAAACGCCCAACAGGCTATGGGGTGCAGCTTAAGGAAAAATTCTTCATTCAGCCTTTGAAATAAAAAGTACTCCTACAGCATATTTAACAATGTGGATATCAGAGAATCCAGAACCTGGAATGCACTTCCTTAACTTATTAGGCTAATGACAATCCAATCTAATACATTTAATATAAAACTCTTATTAGTGGGGCAACACAACCAGTTGAGAATTCTAAAAGGGTGGTGACTTTTCTACCTGCAGAATAGGGTTTCTATAAGGAAAAACCATTCTTCACAGCTGTCTTTATTGGCTCCATACTAAAGTTCCTTTTTTTCCCCTCCTAGACTACAGTTGACACAACATGACAACAAAATGAATCGAGGCAGTATTCTCTGGAGCTGTGAAGATAACTTGAATCCAAAACTTAATCTGGGCCTGGACCCAGTTAAGAGTTCTTCACTTTTACTATAAAACAATCGGGACTGACACTATATTTGTGATATAATTCCTTCATTGTCACATATCTCATAACTTCACCAAAACAATGTATTTTTTCCCCTCTCAACAGATACTTGTGAAAGCTTTCATGCCTGCTGTTCCAGCAAATGAAGAAAGAGGTGTCGCAGCTACAGGAACAATGTAACTAAAAACAGGACGAAGCAGGATTACCACAAAATGCATACCACTTTCAAATCAGACATGTTTCCAACAGCAAATACTTCATGCCAAACTATCTGCAAATGCATTCTATGCTGTTCATCAGCATCATCTGCTGTCAAACATGAACCCCAAAGCAGACGAGTTAAGAAACAGCCACATACAAAACATAGCTTTTCTGAGCCGCTGAGGGATTTATCCCCAAATCTCCTCATCTCTAAACAAACATAAAGGTGTGTTTGGTGGATAGTTCCATTTCATCTCAGGGGAGAGGCAAGCCTAAGCACATGGCTGAGGTGAATGCTAGCGACAATAGTTTTTTATCACACTGCAGTGTCTTCAAAGACTCAGCCTGAAAACGGATATGGTTTTGACTTCAAAAGGCTGGCACTCATCTTCACTGAGGAAGCTTAGTTGTCTAAGATACACCTTGCTATCTGCTTTACACAACCAGGCAGGGTCACACGAACACACACTCACTCACACAAATGCCGAAGACGCTGACATGTTGGCAGTGCTTTCAGAGTCAACTTACAGCTGTGGTTTCTTCTTTTGTTTTTCCTCGTAAAATCACAACCACAGCATGACATGTATGCATCATTAGCAGTATGTAGCAGCAGTGCGAGACAGAAATAGCCAATAACACGGTGAGGCAATCTGTCAACCACGAAGGGCTATTCCTGCTTTTTTTTTTTACTCAGATGACTGGACTGAGTAGAGAACTACAACACACTTCTTTTGTTTGATAAATATCTTTATCAATGATCAAACTTTTCGAAAACCAAAATCAACATGCAGATCACAATTCAAAATGAGCAAAAACAAGAAATGAGTTGTATTCTGCTGGATATTTATCCTGTTATATACTTTTCTGTGTTGAAATAATCAGATTAAATAGGATTCAGTTTTTAGTTTTGGGAGTTATACCTTTTACTTCTTGGAAACGTAGGTTATAAACAGATTTAGGCCTGCTTTTTAAATTCTGATTGTTGCAGCGCTGAATGAAAAAGAATAGGCTATAGGCCTATGCTAATCTAGTATGTGTAACAACAAAAAACCTCCTGCAGGGTGACCTCAATGTGCACTCATAATGTAACATAATTCCTTTTAATAAACATATATAATTGCAATTACATAAAAACGTAAATGTTCCCGACAGTGGGGTGTTATGTGGAAGAAATGCACAGGAGACTAAACCTGCTGGTTTTTGTCATCCCCTTTTGAACATCTAAGGCCATAACGACACCGACATATTCCTTTAAAACAACAGTTAAGTGGAGTGTTGCGATCAAACACGTCACACTAATAAAGTGCTCAGATAGCTTTATGAGAGAGGGAGCGTGGTGCAGCTGAATCACAGCGAACAGTCAATTAGCTGCGTGGATGCCTGCAAATCATTACTGTTCAAAGTGAGACGCAACTAATAAAAACTAAGGCAACAAACGCCAAACGAGGCATCTGTTCAAAGAGCAAGATTCAACCCCAGGGATCTAAATATTTACTACATAATTCAGTTGTAAAATACTGAAAGTGCTACTTGAATCCCAAAATTAAAAACATTTATTTTAAATTCATTTAATGGCGTTTTACTATATGGTATTACTAATAAATGCGTTCCTAGTTGTTTTTTTCCCTCATCAGCGTAATTCTCATATGAACTCGTTTAAGGGGTAAGCCGACTCCGTCCCGCAAGGTTGTTAATTGTTTTTAAATATCTTAATCTAATAATTTCACTCTCACTTTTTGCTGTGGCATAAGGAGGTCATTGAAAATCGTTGGCCGATTTTATCATCAACACTCTAATTACTTCTGGTAGCCTATGATTAATTTTAATGTCCTATACAATTTAGGTCACATTGAAAGCAACCTTTACTCCTCATTCCGTCATCATTTGCATCAAACAAGCTACAGAAGGGCATGCAAACACATTCAAACAAAAGGGAAAAAAACATAGAGGAGAAGAGGGTAAACATACCTGTAGCTGGAAATAGAGTACCAGAAAATGTAAACACCTATGAGAAGAGAAGGAGAGAAAAGGGAGGAGGAGTGAATCACAAGCAATTACATGGAAAATAAACGCAGCCTACCTGGATGACAGCAATGCACAAATATGAAGTTTTTGGCGACTTCTATTGGTAAGAATGTATGACTTTATATGCGAAAGCAACGTGAAATGCAGAGCACTTACAGGTATATGAACCTCGAAGGCAGCAGAAACATCTTGACTTTCAGAAATACAGCTGAAATACACCTGCTTCCACAGATTTTAGAGCCCCGGGAAAGGTTGGCAAAAGCGCCCCCCTTTCTCTCACGCGCGCCCGCTTTCGCTCCCCTGCGCGTCTTTTACGCACACAGCTCCGGCGGTAAGCAGGAGATTGAATTCCAGTGTGAGGATAGATGACGGGAGAGCAGCAGCAGCAGAGTTACAGAGTGCAACATTGGGTGCTTCCTTGTCGGGTGAACTATCCAGAAGATTATGTCTTGCTCAGCTCAGTCTCCTCCGCTTCTCGAGATAACGCAAGTTTTCCGCCAAACGTGGAAAGTTTGAAAAGCAAAGAAGTAAAAAAAAAAACATTCCCTTCCTTAAAGAAAAAAAAGAAAAGAAAATGATATCCTTTTGAGTTCAGTGCACTTGTAGCTAAATTACCCCAAGACCATCTCCTGTTCCTCCAGAGATCACAGGCTCCTCAACTCCGTCCGTACCTGTGGGGGATTTCTACACCTTGCAAGGGTCATTTTATTCTACCAAGTCCGATGGTGGAATTTTTTTTAAAAAGATGTATATAAAAACTACTGTCCACAAAAAAGAAATATAAATACAACGTGAGCAATATGGACAGGGAACTTATCCAAGCAAAAGTTGAGTTTAAAAAGGAAAAAAAGAAGAAGAAGAAGAAAGTGGTGTTGAAATCGCACCGGTAGCAGCAGCAGATCCCTGGAGAGGTTCAAGAGCTGATGATGGCGCAGCACTGCCTGTCAGTGGTGTTTGTGCGTCTGCGGCTGGAGATTTGGGCACAGAGAGGCTTTTTTGTTGTTGGTGGGTGGAAACATGTCAGCGGTTTGCACCTGATAGGGTAATCGTGGAGAGACCATCAGCTCGGAGAGGGTTTTTTTCTTTCTTTCTTTTTTCTACTGGTGGGTAAAGCGCAAAGAACTTGAACAACGGTATGGAATTTCTTTCTAGTTTGTCTTTTTTTATATATATATATACTTTTTTATTATTAATACTTTTTAATGTAATCTAACCTAATCAGACATTCCAACTTGAAAGAGCTTAGAAAAAAAATTTCTTCTTCTTCTTCGGTACCGCAAAAAGAGAGAGAGAGAAAGAGAGAAGAAGAAGAAGAAGAAGAAGAAGAGGGGGGGGGGGGAAATAGAGAAAATTACTCTAAACAATTACATTTTTGGCCCTGCAATGGACTGGTGACCTGTCCAGGGTGTACCCTGCCTCTCACATGCTAATTGCTGGGATAGGCTCCAGCGACCCTGGACTGAATAAGCAGTATAGAAAATGAATGAATGAATTTAATATATCCTAGTTGACTTATCTGTATCATGATCTTCATTTTTATTTCTACTTTCAAAAATTCAATTGATAGGCTGCATTTACCATCAGTGACAAAGAAGCAGAGTTGATTGTGTCACCTCAGCAGAAACTACCTCTCAGTTGAGATTAAAACTGGTGCCAGTTTGTGGATTGGCCTCTGTTTCCCAGACAGCATTCAAATGCAGGTTGCTGTCCTTATTTCTTTTCTTTTTTTCAATAATGTGCCATAACTTATTTGGCATTTAAATTAAAGAGAGGTGCGAATGTGTTTACGAGTGCATCAGAGCTGGCAGCTGTAAAGTGAGCCGACATCCCTGTTGCCATCTAAAAAAAAAGCTGAGAAAACCTTTGTGGTTCGTTTTTATTGTCCCATTAAAACTGGATCCTCGGGATTCTTTCTTCATTGATATTCAAAATGTTTCTAAATGATTACATACATAACTTCCCATGCTGGGGATTTCAAAGAGTTTCCTGCTGCTAGTTTAGTGGTAGATGAAGAGGAGTGTAGAACCAAGAGCCCTAGCTGTTAATCAACATAAAGCAAGAGAGAGAAAAAATCTGGATGTTTTTAGGGAAATGTTAATAAATACCTCTCATGTATAAATCTATTAAAACTATTAACAAGTTAACTCAGAGTTGATCTTTTCTGCAAGTATATTGGGATAAAGCAGTTTATGTGGGTTTATCCAGTGATTCATGGCTTTCAGCATAACAGGAACCCTTGATCCTTTAAACCACAGGGCACAGTAATATAATCCCTGTAACACAAGTGATGTAAAATGTCATATAAAGCATGACTAATTTACCCTTGTCTGCCTTTAGGGAGGGAAATCACAGAAAAATGAAGCAAACAGTAATTATCCAGAAAGATCGTTTAATGATGCAAATACAACGCTTTGGGATTATTTGATCAAATAAGGCTTACATGTGGTGCTGTTTATACCACTGACAAACATTTTTCTGAAAGTCAAAAATATAAGTGCTCCAGACAATTGATTTATAGGCAAGATAACAAAGAGCAGTTACCATAGATCAGGTATTAAGGTGTTACTCATTGTCTCTTGACCACACACTTGTGACAAACATCTCGGAACATGATTGGAAATCCACAATTGAGAAAAAGGCAAAACAGCAGCTAGTTTGGATGTGGCCACTTGTGAGTCACAGGAAGGAGGAAACATATGTCTGCTCGTGGCAAAAGGAAGACGTCTGGTTTTAAAAAGGACTTCTCTCATTTTATCAGTCTTAGTATATAGGAATACACAGAACTCACTTCTCTGGTTTAACAGTTACTTTGGCAGCCGACCAATCAGGATTCAGAGGAATAGATTTACTCAAGAAATGTAAACTAACGTGTGGTACGAAAGAAGTTAAAGAAAGACTAAAACAAATACTTGTTTGACCTGTCTAAACACAATTTGACTGTAAAAAAAAGTATGAGTAACGAATATGCTAACTAAATCTAAGACTTTACTGCTATTGTGTTGCCCTCTTTTAAGATATTAACATTCTTCTGTCAATTTTTCCAAACCGAACTCATTAAACAACTTGTGTTTCTGTTACAAAATTAGAATAATCTACTGATTATCCAGAGCGAATGGGAGATGGTTTGTACTGTTGGATTTGTGAAAGATGGTTTTTCATTGCTTTTAAGCAGCATAAAATTAATTATATTTCTATTATTGTATAAGTTTGGGGTAAAAACTCACCCTCAGCAACCAAAACGGAGGTAGTCTGACTTAGAAGATCCCATCAGAAATGAAACTGTATTTTGATAAACTGGCCCTTTAAAATAACAGGTGATCCATTTGTTTTCACACTGCCAGCGAAAAGTTGATGCACTTACAAATTGCACCAATACTTTTTGCTGCATGTCAGCTTTCTTTGTAAAAGTAAAAGAAAAAAAAGAGAAATACAAAGAAAAACCTGATAAATTAGTGAGAATCCATCAAAGGCTGGATGCCACTGGAAAAGCGTAACAAGAAAAGGCTTTGTGAATAAGGAGAGCTGTTTTAGTCCAGTTCCTGAGGCTCGGAGAAGGGTTGAGGAGGTTTTTTTTTTTTTGGGGGGGGGGGGGGGGGGAACTGTAGCCTCTAGGGGAGGGGGGGGGAACTGTAGCCCCTAGTGGAGGAGGGATAAGGTTACCCACTCAGAATTGGCTGACAAGAGTGAGGGAGTGACAAAAACAAGCTAGCAAGTTAAAGGTCTTAGTTTACCTGGCTTGCTTTGTTTGGCAGCCAATGAAAGTGCTTTCAAACCACAGATTCAAACGGTGCCTGAAATTATCCCCGGCTACCACGTTTGCCAATTTCATTTCAAATTTCACAAAAACAAATTTAAGTCAGGAACTGCAAAGTGGTGAATGATGTTACTCTGAGAGTCCTTTCAAGCCTTTGAATTTGAACCGCTTCCGTGCAGTTATGCGTGTCTGTCTTCAGCGACTGGACTGTGGGAATGTCACCGAGGATATCTCATTGAAGCTAAAGAAGGAGGCATCTGAAGGCGGGCGAGCGCTCAGCAGTTCAAAGGACCCTAGCAGGCATTTAAGGCTTGACAAAAGAACTTGGCAGATCAGTAAGTGAAGCCCAATGTACTACATTAGTGTCAGGACCCCCTCCGCGTCCCTCCCACTTTGCACTTTCATCTCTGACACGGACATATTGACTTAAAGGGAAGGAGGGGTGCCTGGGCCGCAAAGGAGGGGTCGGTAGCTGTGTGTTGAGGGGGTGCATGTGTCCCATTCACTTCCCAAGGTGAGGCGATTGATGCAGAGGGGTGACCACTGACTCATATAAGCCACCCAGAAGCCTTTTTTTTAACTAGAAGTCACAGACCGACAAGCATGTGAGACCTAAATGGGACGACCCTCTTCCTCTCATCTCCCTAAAACTTAGGCTCACCCCATTAGTATACGCTGACCCTACCCCCGCCGCTTCAAACACATATGCACACATCCGTTTTCACACTGCTGATCAGGCCCTTCTGCTGGTTACCTAAAGTACAATAGCTAACATGGGTCCGGGTCGTAATGGGGTCGCGACACCTTGACATTGTGGAGGGTGACAGAGAAAGGAGCCAGAGGAGGGAGGGAGCAGCGAGCCAACTACCTCCAGACCTTTTAAGTATCACCTGACGGAGAGGGAGGAGAGAGATGGAGGAAGTGCTTTAGCAATTTGTCCTCCGTCACACATTGTTTGCATGGAGTCATTAAAAGCCATTTAAGTTTTGCCTTGAAGGGTGGAGGCCAGAGAAAAGGCCGTGGGAGTGAAGGGTGAAAATTAAAGCATAACTCTTCCACAAATCATATCTCACCACTACGGTCCATGTCAAACATATTAATGTTTCCATTAGCTTTAGTTTTGTGTTTGACATTAATGATGATTTGCTCCATTTCCATCCAACAAGGAGTTTGAAGTTTTCCAAAAACATAAACAAAATTTAAGTTCCCTTGTTAGTTGCTAACATATGCAATAACTTTATGTGACTACATGCATTTTGAAAGCCATCATCAAACTATCCATGCTTGGATGAGTGCCTTGGCCATTGCTAAGCACAGGGAACATGCCAAAATGTGTCACAGCGTTACAACTGAATAACAAAAGGATGAAAAACCTTGTGTGTTCTAACTTTTTGGCCAGCATTTGACAGATAAATGTCAACTCCCTTGGACAAACAGAGGTAATCGAAAGAGTTTTGTTTCTGTTCACAGACTTGTTGAACAATATTAGTGCTCTAATGACATAATAAGCCTTCAGAACTGGGTGGATTAGTGGTGAAAGTCTGGGAAGTAATATGATGTCAGTGTGTTTTTGTCAGCTCTTTAATTTTTTTTCCTTCTTGAATATGAACGACCCTATAATTGTTTTCTTGTATGGCCAGGATTACCAAATAAAAGTGCTGGTTGTTTGTTATGTGGCATGAAATTGCTTTGAGACTCGCAAACTGGCCAAAAGGTTTGAGTCATTCACACAATATGTGTGATTATTTGATAGTTATTAAAAAACACCTAGCCGTCCTGCTGTGCTTAAACATACCCTGACCCCCTTGATGGATGGCAGTTTATTGATGCTATTAATGAGACAAAGGCCCAAAGTAAATTAAAAATTAGCTTGGAAACAGCTTTGAAAAGGTGATGCTTTAGAATCAAAAGGATGTTGAAGCCCACCAAGAGTGTGACCTGAACTCACTCAGAATTTGATGAGGACTTTGATTACCTCTATGTTAGGGGTGAGAAGTACTAAGTGAGTGTTCAAAGCTGAAACCTGTCAGCCTAGCATCTATCTGATTACAATGCTGTCTGAGAAGCACATCCTTAGGTGTAACTGGTCTGACGTGACCTTGTTGGGTCAGATTCAGGAACTTTTAAGTGATAGTTACATTTTTAAAAAATGCACCATTGTGATGATTAAAACCCTGTGCAAACAATTTCATTATATCAGCTTTAAAAAGATTCACATACTAAAGGCCAGAGTTTTTTGTTTTCTCTTTATTTGGGTGTGTGGGGTTTGTGTGTTTTTTTAAACAGTTTTTTACTTTTTGAGAAATCAAAAAAAGGACGAAACTGGATATACTGTGCTTCATAATCTGCCTCAACCACCTCCTTACAATCTCGGTCATATGATGTAGCATCTCCTATGATGGGGAGTGTAAGCTAAGTTAGAATGGGTTTAGACAGTTTCTAACTAGATTGTACATTTCACTCTTTTCTTCCACAGAAGAGCAGCTAAAAAACACATCTCGGTAAAGGGGATGTCATGTTTAATGGCTAAGAATTCACATTTATGTACTTTGAGGCTTTAAATTAGTGCCTACATTACAATTGGTCTAAACCCATTAACATTCTGGGGGAAAATCAGAACTTTAATATCTGGACCAAACCCAAGTTTCAGCTTTGCAGCGTGGGAGCACACACAATGATGACAAAACTCAACAATACTGTTAGCGGTAAGTCGGCTTTAAAACCTAATACCCAAGTCTGTTACAAGTGAAGCTTTACGATGTGTTGCACTGAAGTGCAGCTGCTGCTTACTAGTCTTCTTTTCCTAGTCACGAAAGAACCCTCAGTATTTGGAGTGCAGTGTTTCCTTGAGCTGTCTCTGCCCGGGTAAGCTAGCCTGAACCTGCAGTTCCACTCATCCTAATCGCTGAGCCCAATCCATTCCCCTGTCTAGCACCTCTTCAGAGGCCGCTCGCCCCTTTGTTCTGACAATACACAAACGACCATTCAAATGGAGGGACTCTGTAATCAGTGAAATACTAGCCTCTGGGCTTTGTGGAATAGAAAAAAAGGGAGGGAAAGAGAGAGCCACATAGAAAGAGAGGAGAGAGAGAAAATCCATCCATGACCAATCAACTCTAACTACCTGTCTGGCTTTTTAGCTGCAGATGTTATTTGGAAAAGAGGGGAAAAATGTGCCCATTCCAGATGTAAGATGTACAAAGGGAAGGCAGGCTGGTACCTCCACCCACAGGGAAAAAAAAAAAGTCTGGACCCTTCCACACCCATCCATCTTTGATATGGTTGATGATGTTTTTGCTTTTGCCTCTGCTGCTTCCTTCAAACAAATATGTGATGCATTGCGTCACCTCACACTGAAAGAGAAGATAAAATAAATTATGATTGATGCAGTCAAAGTAAGCCAAAGTCATATGAAATCAGTCAATGTTGATGTTTCTGGGTCATTTATAAACAGGTAGAAATTGTAAGACGGATTAATATGAGCGTTTTAGTGGGAATGATTTGTTTTTGAAAAATACACGAAAGCACTGTAAGGATACTCCCTATTTGGTCTATGTGTTGTATGACAAAATACTGATGAAGTTTTTTGGTCAAAATGTACTAATCCTCAAAAGAAATTGCAGGAAAGCAGAAAGAAAATGGAGGAAAACAAAATTAACCATCCATTTAGAAATTTTTAAGGAACATCTCACAAATTACAATAAAACAGTAAAGCAGGCCAGAACACTCCACTTTTCAAACCTTATTGCAGATAACAAAAACAACGCAAAATGTATTTTTAAAACAATAGATCTTTTAATAAATGCTGATTTTAACCAAATTTTTTAAGCCTAAATTTTTTAATCCATGCCAGCATCAGATACTGCATGTGAGGACTTTGCAGACCACTTCAGAAATAAATAAATACTATTAGATCCAACCTTTTATCTCAACGTATTGTTGATTTTAACATGTCTGAAGCATTGTTTTTACCCGAGGAAACACTGGAGAGTTTTGTCCTGGTTGATGCAAAGAAGCTTGGTCGAGTTGTCCCAGCTAAACCCAACACGCTGCCTTTTAGACCCCATTCCCACATCTTTTTTTAAAAACATTTTATGGTTTCTTTGAGCTTGAGCTTTTAAACATAGTAAATTGCTCTCTTCAGACAGGTGTCTTCCCATCTGCCTTCAAGACGGCGGTGGTGAGGCCCCTTCTGAAGAAGAGCAATTTAGGCCCTACCGTTCTTGATAACTACAGGCCCGTATCCAACTTAGCGTTTTTAAGTAAAATGATAGAAAAAGTTGTGTTTAGCCAATTA
>JAOXYM010000007.1:9481240-9492468 GCA_028567055.1 Leptatherina wallacei | reverse complement strand
ATTCTGTAGCTGTATTGGTGATGGTAAAACAATATAAAACATTAACAATTGTACCTGGACTTCCACATTAGACAACAGTGTGTTGCTCAATCCAACAATTTGTTTCTGTTTTTTTTATGTTAAAAAAATTTAAGCAATTAAAGAAATTACCAACTGCAACAAAACATGGTTACTGATATCAGGTTTAGAATTCTTGTTGGGCAGAAAAAAACTTATCACAGAAAAATCTAAACTCTAATCTAAAATCTTTCAGCCTGTATTTTTACCCCATGACGATTTCAGAGTCTTGTACATTTTCTTATATTGGTTTAAATAGTTTATCCCAAAAAAGTTTTAAAGAAATGAATGAAGGCCCAGTACTGCTATGATATCCATATCCATGATCGCTGTACGTCAATCAACAACCATAACTTCACACCCTTCATGAACTGAAAGGAACAAGCTTGCAGTTTCTCTATAGTAGTCTTAAGTATATGGAATTTGTTGTTAAAACTGTGAGGATAAACTTACCAAGTAGAAAGACTTAAATCCTGGTTTATAGTAAAATGTAGTAAAAAGCCCTAGACATGTGACTTAAAGACTGAAAATATATTTTATAGTTTATTCAGGTAATAGTAAAGGTTGGTAAGGAAACAGGCATGTGAGCTACAATCTTCTCAACAACAAAACAAATGAACTGAAATCGACCATCATCAACAAATCTGCATGGATAAAAAGGACAAAATACAGTTTGCTTAAGCACACAGCGAGTCAGTCCTGCCATGAAATACTCATTTTAATTTAGGCTCAACTACAGTACAAAGGTTTTTACAATCCGTCTGGTTTTGTTTTCTGGCTGACAGTGTAGGCTATGGACACAAGTCAATGAAAAAAACACACTGGGGATTATTGGTTTGATAGAGCAGACAAAACAGATCAATCCCAGGACTTCTTCAGGGTGGTTACCAAAACTTAAGTGTCAAGGAAATGTCATGGCAACTTTATACCGTTCCATATTTAATGTTTCAACATGTTGAATAGCATGCAAATAGATCTAAATCAAATATAATTTATCTATAGAGCTAACTGCAAAACAACATACATAAAGCTGCAAACTGTATTTGAAAGCAAAATTTTAAATCAATTTGTGCCATATCTGGCATATTAACATATAACTGGACGTATTGCCTCACAATTAATTAATGAAGAATCAAATCATGGCAAATAAAAATTTAAAGTTAACAAAAACAGAACAGCAGTTGAAAGAGGTTTAAAAAAAAGGGACATTTATACTAAAACACTTTTATACCAAACTAAAGTATGACTTTAAATGAACACTGACAAAAGATCAAAGCTGCTAAACCAGCTTTCGACAAGGAGATTAAGTATAAGTTTATAACATAGCTGCTCAGCTGCCTGATTTATGAATAAAAGCAAAACATTACCACAAAAAAATGCCATATAAATCTGATGGGATGGGATTACTAAAGATCACTGATAAAGGGCTTTGCTATGAATTTGTGCAACAAAGAAAAAAAGACATTAGGGACTAAAAAGAAGGAACTGCTAACAATTAAACATTAGCTTCATGTAAATTATCAGGGCAATTTGATGATATGAATGAGTAGAAGTCTACAGCTAAAAAGAAATACTCTTTACAGATGATGTTAAGCTGAAACCAAAATGTCTCACTGGTAAAGGATGGTTTACACCAACAAACATTCGGTTCTTAAAGGAATTATAGAGGATTACAAAGACATTGTAAGCTCAGAGAGAGTGCATGCTCACTGATATTGAAGCAATGGCACAGCAGAGTGCAAACAAATGATGCTGCCTTGATGTTATGTTCATGTACCTCTGATTATAGTAGATTGAAAAGATAGCCTGCTCGAATCGTATGCTAATTATCTGTTTTTATTTCCATATAGTCGACTGAAATACACTCAAAATAGTGAAAGTGCTGTTTTGTCGATGTAGTCCTCAAGTTAATGATCCAATCACATCATTCTACTTTATCAATCCCAGATGGAAATTGCAATGTTGTACTTGGGTTTTTTTCAGGGTTTTTTTTTCCATTCAATTTTTTTTTTTTTTTTTACAGTTTTATAATGCATTATTTTTTCCTAAATCAAATGTTTTACATAAGCTTTGTTTTGTTTATTTGCTTTGTTGCTGATGGAAACAAACAAACAAAAGAAAAAAAAACTTCTGCTGCTGGCGAGACACAGTTACTGCATACTGAGCTTAAAGATTTAACTAAACTGAGTAAAATGTTTATACAGCTGGAATAGTTACAGTATGCCAGGCAAAATGTCATGTCCATCATGTCGAAGAAGCAAAAATAGAAGCAAAAGAAACACTTATTGTCACCAGCTGAAGATGCAAAATTGTTCAACTATCTTGTTTCAGCTGTCTTAAACTTGTATTCACTGCTCAAATTCACACATATCAGGACTCTGATAAACCTCTGGCGACAGAGTAGATATTTAAAGGCACATTCTGCAACATCTCCAATTGCATTGATCACTTATCATGGACACACAGTGTCACAAACGCAAAGCACCTGAAGCCAGCTGTTCTGGACCTGCAGTCCCAAAGCAAACAGCAGCATCTACACGTGAAGTATGCAAGCTGATGGAATGCCGATCTCACTCTTTGCAGCCGATGAAATAACCTCTGTAATCTGACAGCTACACTACCTGGTTGCAGGTAATAAGAGTAACAACTGTAGCTGCTTTCATTTCCTGTGTAGAACCTTTGTCTTTGGTGAATTCTTCAAGGAAAATAAGATACTTCGGATGATATGGTGGGCCAAAAACCTTATCACTGGTTAATTAGTCAGAATTTAATTGATTAGATTCTTGGTTGATTGTTTTTTTTTTTCAGAATTTAGCTTAGTAATAACTACAGTCTTTGATTTTAGCCAATAACTTTTATATTCACTTGCTGGTTGCATTTAGAAACGATCAGGTTCAACATTTATTGCCAAGAGATGGCACAATTCTTAGGTGGGCTATTTCTTGAATGAGCAACATAAGCATCTGTAGAACCTAACAGGTAGTGCTTCTGCTTTTTATCCCTGGAGTTGGTGCAGACTGGCACCATCTCTATACAAGTACACAGCTTCCCTTTGTGGAAAGTTTATAGTCTGCTAATCATGAGTGATTGAGTTCGTGAGTGAGCATGCTCCACTGGTGCTTTGCAACTAAAACTAAAAAGAAAAGAAAAACAATGGTACCTGAATCTATGTATTAACGGCTTTAACAAATATCAGTCCTTCTGAACATATCCCTCCTGTGCTGGAAATCTCGCTGACTGTGCCTTTAAATGTCTGGCAGGAAAACATACAAATGCTTCAACATAAATGTGTGTTACTTCTTCTCGGTCTTCAGTGCTTGCATAAAACTCCAGAGATCCTTGACCACCTGAGGAAGGTGAGGGGACAAAGGGATAACACCAGAACCAGAGAGAAAGAGAGCAAAATTATAAATCATCCAAATGAAGTGCGACACAGCACCAGACACATGACTCACTTTTACTACAACATGCTTTTTTGTGCGCCTTGCCTGTGGGAACACTGAGTTTGGACGGGGCTGTTGCGGAACGACGAGGGGTTGGGTGGGGGCAGCAGTACATACCAGAGTATATGACTAGGTGCTCCAGGTCTGACAGATCTCAGCCTTGGCTGATGAAACCAAAGCACTTCCACAGATGTTTCTACACACTGGGATCAACAAGCCCTCCCCAACCCGACTCCACCCCCACTCTTTTCCCTGTCCACCAAGCCCTTGTGTCGCTCTAAAGAGCTTCCACCTGCTCTCATAACTATACATTTAACATTTTTAACAGTGCAGCACAATTACAAACAAGCTTTCAAACAGCATGATTCACGTGATTGAAATCTGAAAGATGCTTTGATGCAGCTTTACTATCCCATACTTTAGTCTGCAGTAATCATTCTGGGGTTTAACGTGCAAGAGATTTTGTTTCTCTTCTAAAATGACATGCAGCATTATAAAAGATTTAAATCCTGCACTTGGTCAAAGGCCTTGAATGTGAAAAAGACTGGTACCATTCACATACCACCAGTCCCTTCATTAAGGCTACAAAAGAGAAACTCCACTAAATCACAGAGAGCAAGTTTGCCTTGGCAGGTGTACTCCCCTTCCATCTCATAAGAGCCTGCCGACACAACATGGGTATATTTCAAAAGGTAGACACTGTGCTGGACAAATGTTTGAGGAATACTGGACAGTGTGAGGAACAATGATGCAGTCCTAGGGCTCTATCATTGCAAGGAGCTCTTAATGCCAAAGTGAGGTTTGTGTAAATGTGCTCATGGCTACTAATACACAACAAATGGAGAAATATTTCTTAAAAACCTGGCAGGAAACAACTCCCCTTGGCTTAATGTTTATTAGACTGAATTCATCAACATTAATACCACAGGGAATTAATCAAATTTGCAAGTCATATCAGAACAAAACGGAGGAAGAAAAGAAGAAAAAGCTGATCTCAGATTCACAGTAACTTACTTTTTTGTCTGAGATTTTAAAAGAACTCTTCACAAAGTTCTCAAACTTCTGCTCTGTCTTTGGTAGTGGTTTCCCCTGAAAGAAAAACAAAATCATTGACTCATTATCTTAACGGTGAGAAAATCAACTAAGAAGGATAATTTGTTAAGAAAAAAAATGGATGACAGCATTACCTCCATGGCTGCTGTTGACAACTTGCTCTTAATCTCAGTCAGAGATGGAGATTTAGATGGGCCAGCCTGATGTTTGTCTTTTCCTGGAGCATTTGTCTGGAAAATATATAAGAGCCAGGGTTTAAAGAAAATTAAAAAAAAATACTGGCTGATGCGTCAGTTAAAAGAGATTCAGAGATGTAGTAAATAATGTGATAGCTTCTAATTACACCACAATATTTCATTGTTTACTCAAGTTCAGTTTTTGAAATTCAGACATGTTTAGTTTATTGAACAGGGACCGTGTACAGCAGCATTAATTACAGAGGAAAACATGCTTTATAACAGATTGTAGCTCTCTGAGCTAATTTCTGAAACACACAAATACATTACGCATAGAAAACCAACACAGAGCACAGATACAAACAATAAAAAAGTATATCATAGTAAAAATTGTATAAAAATACAATTAATAATAGTAATAATAACAGCGAGAGTGAGTTTACGCCCATCATACTTCCTTCATTGTCCTGTAAAGTTTGGCATTACAGATTGGGACACTTAACATATTTTATTAAATTTTTTCCTGGTAAAAGGAAACATGACAAATGTTGAAATTAATATTGACATGTTATTTTTCTATTTTTTTTTTTATAGATTTCCTTTTCGTTCCTGTGCAAAGTATTGTGAAGTGTTGGCATTTTTATAATTCTGTTGGGAGTTTGCTTCATTCTGTTATTGTTGACAGTGAATTCTTTTACTGACCAATAAGCCTGTCTGGGCTGCAGCCCTATCATGACCCATTTATTCTTCTTCTGTGTTTACAGGCTTGGCGTGGGCAAGCAGCTGGAAGAAGATGAAAGAATTAGAAAGGACAACTCATTCTAGATTAATTACGTCATCGGTTTTTTTTGTTTAGTTTTTTTCTTACGAATACATAAGGTACAAATTATGTTCTTATTGTTTGCAAGGAGAGCGCTAACCATGACTCTCAAGTGAACAATACAAACTGTCAAATTAGATTTTTTTGTCGATGGAAATTTCTAATGCCCGTTAAAACAGTCCTGGTTCAATCATTGCAATCATGTTAATGTGAAATGGAGGATCTCTTGAAATGTAATTTTCTACTCAAAGGACATGAACAGGACAACACTGCCACAAGCAGCCCTTCCTTATCCATTTGGTGACAATAAAAGCTTCTTTCAAATGTGATGAATCCTTTTTCTTGAGAGGGGCAGAGCAGCATTAGCCCTGTGCTTGAAGAGCTGTGTGTTTGTCCACACCTAGGCAGCCAAGGCCTCAGAAGTCCTCAATTAGGAAGTGTCTCAATATGACAGAATACACATCCACCGTTCAGTGCGACTGCACGTTACACAAGCCACAGAGCTTGTTTCTACATGCAGAGCCAGAGTGGAATCCTGTGAAATTGCAGGGTTTCATTCAACAGAAGCACTGCAGAAAGCAATAGTGAGGGGGGGGGGAGCTAATGGACAAATTGTCCACTCATTGAATTTCTGTTTAGTTGATTATTGTTACCGATTCAAAACCCTTAAAAACAAACCCTTATCTGTGCCGTGTTTCAGTAGCTCAGTAAGTAGAGAATGGTAAAGAGAACTTGAGGGTTAGGGTCTTCCTTTCTAATGAGAATAGTCACAAAACTTCTTATGTGCTGATTTTACACTGATTGAGGGAGACAAATAATAAAAATATACTGAAACGTGTTTTAAAAAAAAATGTATGAACAAATATTAAAGAAAAAATATTATTGTAAGGGGTTGCTGTGACCTATCACAGCAAAGCCACAAAAACATCCAAGTACTTAGAAGCATGTGCAGGCAGATTGTAAGGAACTATATAAAATAGTGGGTCATTATCACAAGTATAAATAAAGTTTTTCCTGATACACTGGAAACCAATACAACATCAAACCTTGCTCTGCAAACCAAACATCAGAACTAAAGTTGTTTTGATAAAAGCTATGAAACGTGTTATGTGTCGCAGCTCAATTCTTAAAACAACCTTAGAAACTTTAACAACCTCAAGCTGTGATTTTAAATAGTAAAACACAGGTGGGATAATTTTAAGCAAATATGTTCTTTAAAGTCTAGTGAGTAAAAAATGCTATAATTTGTCCCCATCTCTGAGAAATCTGCATTTTACAGCAAAGATCAAAAGGTATAAAATGAACAAAACCTTGACACAAACATACCAAACTGTGCAAGAAAAAAAAACACACACATATGCTGCTGGCTCACGGCCATACAAATGCACCTCATATTTATTATTTACGGGCAGCACTCCACTTCCAAAGGACAGCTGTGGACCTGAAACAGCTGATAAACACACAAAGCCGGCAAGCTTTTTCATCTGGGCCAGACACTGATTACAGATGCCACAAGACATGGAACTTAATCACAAGCACACTATCATTTGATGCAATCCTTCGTCTTCAATCCAGTGCAAACACATGGTTGTGACACATTTGCTCATCAAGTCTGTCCAGGGATAGTAATTGTCATTTTGTTGGAATGAGAAACTTGGAGCCTCAAATTTGGGAAAACCGTCGGGTCACTGTGAACTCTGACAATCCTTCTATGAATCTTGTAAGTGTTTCCTGTAGGAGACAGCTCTGGCTTGGTGGTGTATGTCCCTGCAATAGCAGAGCTCACATTTTCTGATATTTTTCAGACATTTAATAGTACGATCTGTCTTTATGATTTATCAAAACCTGATAGAAAGTTGAGTAGTTGTTAAAGTGTTATGACTGTCATCAACTCAACACGATATTCACTTTATCTCCCTTGCTATGCCCTGTGACACTTACAGACTTGATGCAACACAGGAGTGAAACAACAATTAAATCAGACCATAAATGTACAGTGTATATTCTCATCCTGAAATAAAATTCAATGGGTGCTCATAAAAGAGTAGCACACAAGGCTCCCAAACACAGCTGATAACAGAGGTGTGGAAATTTCCAGTAATGCATCTCGACGGGGACATGGTTGATCTGTCATCGCATCAATGCAGTGATAGAACAGAAAGGTTTGCAGCCTACACAAAATCACAGTATACGATTGTTAAGAAGTGATTCTCCATCTGCAATGCGACAGTAAATCTGCACACTTTGTTATATTATAACATTAAGCTGCTCTAAAACCAAAAATGATGCTAATGTTACGATGATCTACTGGAAATTTGGAGGAAGATGAGATCAGCAGCTTACCAGAAGATACGAATCTGCCAGGAAAAAAAAATAAAAAATAAAAACTGAACTATACCTACAAACATAAGGAACCACATTAGCTGTTTTCCCCCGATCTGCTGTCCGTTACCTGAAGGAACAAAGCTACGCTAACTAATCAGGCACGAATTACAAAGGCTTTGTCAACTATGCCCATAATTCTTAAAGAGGAAAGTTATGTTATGTTCTATGGATGAATCTGGAAGCTGTTTCGTGTGATGTGCCACGCCGCCATTACACCGTCCTAATCACCTTGTATCTGCCACTGCCTGCCTTCATGGACAGCGGCATGAATGGCTGTACTGATGACATTAGACACTGGCCATCAGGTGCAGATAAGGGTATCTGGGGAGTTTTTCATGTTAGTTAGGCATCAATGCATTAATGTAAACAATGATTCATGTGACAGGAACTGCTTTTAATAACGGACAATCCACACTTTAATATAAACCAAAAATCTCATTAGAACGAGTTATCAAAAGTTGGTAAAGAAACATATTCAGATTTATCCAAAGGCTTTCTGTTTTCTATTCAGTCAGATATGTGGTAGTGTTTTGTTATCTATAGTCTTTATTGTCCTTTTATTAAAAAACGAAACAGTCTGATGTCATTCATATCTTTAAAAAAACAGAATGACATTTCTTCTCTGTTCTCTGTATGGGTGCTGTTCTACCCTGAAGTGCACAAACTGACACAAGTGGACAGAGAGTGTGTCAGAAAATATGAAATAAAGGTTCATGTTCTTCACATTCAGATTTTTCCCACAAATGGAAGTTTTCCACTGCTGTTCGAACAAGAACTGCACCAGTCCTTGGAGATTTCCTCGACAACATTAAGAAAATAGTACGATTTTCTTCTCTTCTGCTCTGACATGCACAGAAATACCACGGCAACAATGGCAGATGGGCTACTTCTGGTATTTGCCCAGATTTGTCTACAGCTTAAAGGAGCTATACCTGATTCTGCAGTTTTGAACCATGCGTGAGGAGAGCTGTGTAGTTTGAACTGTAAGATACACTTAGGGTTTCATGCATTTACAAAAAAGACAAAAGAGGAGGATTTACATGGATTTGAGTGGATGCACGAGTTATTCTAACTCTAACCATGTTTTTTGGGTGTCAGTCCGACTCTGAACGCTTCGATTCCATACAACTGTCATCAGACTAACAAAACAATTTGTTTTAGGTCTCATGTAAATGTACTGATTAAATGTATATCTACTCGAAGTATATTTCAGAAACAACTTCAGAAAAAAATAATTCTGGATGAGGAGACTGAGTGTATTTGAGCCAGTGACCAATAAGGAGCGGCAAGATGAGCAAATCAAGAATCTTTTATCAACTTAATGTATAACAATAACTTTTGGACTGGTGGGCATTCTTGTTGACCTGACGGCTGACCGGATCTGTACAAATGGGATGGATGCACTGTAAATATATGTACTGGCACGCGGACTGGTCTTTTGTACATTTAAACATCAGTACAAATCCTTGTAAATGAGATAGGCACCTGTTGTACATGTCAATCAGACACTAAAACAATGACTCACACCCTTTTGGGATAAGGCTGAGTGAGGTGGTTAACTACTTTATGACCGTGACGTGTGCTTCAAGGCATCAACTTATCCAAATTCATCAATCACAGAACACCAGCTGCAAGATTTATTTACCTCAGATCAGCACAACTTAACTTAACTGGTTGTCATATTGAGCTTGTTTCACAAGAAAGTGCGGCTACATGCTGGGCTGCGAGAGGTGAGAACTGCGGTCCTGGCAACAGATCTGACAAGCCAATCTAATGACCAGTCACCTGCATTTAGGGAAGAAAAAATAGACATCCACGCCCGCTTCCTCGCTCCTCAGGGGCATCTGGAAGCGCAAGCTGCACCAGACATCAAACACTCATAATGAGAGCAATTGGGAGAAGGTGTGTCCAGGAAGTGAGGGGTGTGAAGAGGTTGTAGAGAGGGAGCAGTTGTGAAGCAGTGGAGAGGGGATGGGAGTAATAAAAGCAAAGTGAGCCAGAAAGTTAAACTGGCGGGAAGGTTTTGCTGGTTCAGTTGCACATCGGTAATCCCCAAAAGCACTGCAAGACCTTCTGTGTTCTGTCTGGACAATAGACATTGTAGCTTGCTGCAATCACCCACTGAGCAAGAATGCTGCCCTTAAGGGGAATCCCTTTCTAACCTCAGGAGTTTAGCAATCCTGCGGCTTAGTGTTCCACATAACAAGGCTCACAAAGCTTTCTGTCATGACCTCAGACAAGACATGACAGTTTTCTCATGTGCCACAAGTGTTGCACTGAGTGATGATGTGCCTTTAGTGTAAGTCATGTTTTAATGCATATGCAGCCAGCATTGCCATGCCAACAAATAACACCTTATCTAAACAGAGTTCGCTCCAAGTATTTTCTTTCACTTCAACGTGCTTTGTGAAATGTGTAAACTTGCGGAGAAGCTTGCCAATTTGTTTTCCCTGATGTGGATGTGAGTTTTAGAGGGGTGAGGGGCATCAAAGGTGGCTACAACTTAAGATGGCAGGGTCAAGCTAAGGGGTCACAGGTTCAAACCTTGCCCCAGGAAACCTGTTCAGAGGTCAGGTGTGTTTGCTTAAAGACAGGTGGAGTTCAAGCTTTGGGTTTTGAGAGGCAGGCGTCCAAGGCATACAATCCAAGAAATTAACTATCATGTTGAGCTAATTGCAACCTACATTTACCACATTCCTTGAGTTTAGAATGGCAAAGCTTGCCAAGTCTTTTTTTTCCTTTTTCTAAACTGCATGTTTTAAATTGTAAGTAGGAATAACTGCAAGCAACCTGAGGGTTTGAGTTTGAAATCACACCCTTTATATTCTAAGAACAATCATTTTCTATAAAAGATTGACTTGCTAGAGTTTTAAAACAAACACTGCATAATAAATTTTGCCTGCAGGCCTCAAATGGGTTTTCTTGTAAACTGCTGTTGATAATGGGAAGATTTAAGGAAAGATTTATTGAGTTCAAGATTAATTTCTATTCTGAATAGGCTGTAACTCTACATATCAAATAATAATGATCTATTGATTAAATGCCTTTGCACTTAGAATTAATTAAGAATATAACTGCATCTGACTTCCTTTAATAATATAATTTTTATTGACACACTATAGCCCCGTTTCCACTGAGCGGTACAGTATGGGCCACTACAGTTCAAAGAGTTTAGAATGGTCCAGTCCATTCATACGAGCGTTTCAACTGCAAGTCGGACTGCCACCCGGCATGCGGGGTTTCGACAAAATGCCTAGCGTGGCGTCATACTTGTGCGACACCAACACACGTGAC
>JAOXYM010000007.1:9451365-9469093 GCA_028567055.1 Leptatherina wallacei | reverse complement strand
GCTCATCAGCAGACCAAGCAAGTAATCTCTATGTAATTTTTTTTTTTGATTGATTGATTGATGATGATTGATATCAGAGCATTTGTGACTGTGAATGTCTTCAATCATAAATAAACTTGGATAAATAATTAATGATCAAATTATAAAAGTTATCTGCCTATAATGAAAAATTAACAGCAGCTATGATGACACCTAATATAATAGTCAGTACTACATTTGGGTTTTATAAACCTGTTGTCCTTCAGAAAG
The DNA here is from genome assembly GCA_028567055.1 of Leptatherina wallacei. Lineage (NCBI taxonomy): Eukaryota > Metazoa > Chordata > Actinopteri > Atheriniformes > Atherinidae > Leptatherina > Leptatherina wallacei. Next base: position 9,468,844 of record JAOXYM010000007.1, on the reverse strand, counting down.
TGGAATAAATACAGACAGATGTTCAGCAACAGCAGAAGAAAATAATCATGACTAAGGGTGACTTCAGGTTATATAAAAGGTAGATTCCCGTTAAATAGCCAGTTATTAAGATGTAGAGTAGCCTAATGTATGCAACTATTCTAATTTTACACTTTGAAAGAGCTTTAATAGTCGCCATGTTCTGCAGTAATTATTCTGCGTGCAATCCCAAGTTAACGCAAAGTGAGCTTCTTACTGCTTTGAGTGACAGCTGTTGTTCTGCATCATCGTCGTCTATGTCAACTCTGAACTCCCGTTTATCCGATTTCAAGGTACAACCTAGGGAAAACAAAACGTGCAACCTGTAATTGACTTTACATTTACCCTTGCATCGGGCAAACAAACATAACTACACAAAGCAGTCTCGGATGCGGGGGTGTTATCTACATGCCTTTGCAGGCTATAGCTAACAAAAGAACTGAAATTGGCGCGAGAGGGACAAACAGGCTAGCCCGTTATTTAGCTAAATTCCTCCTTCTAAAAATATTTTACCGCTATGTATGCACGACAGCATAATAGTAAAACTGATTGTGCAACCCAATGGTTTCATGTGTCTGAACAAGCCAGCTCACCAAACAAGTACATATGAGGTCTGGTAAAGTCTGAGATATCGTCCTCCATCTTTGTAGTGGGTGGCTAGACTTCCTGAAACTAGCATGACTGACACTTTGACGGACCATTGGAAAGCTAAAACGTCACGAATTTGACTAATGATTTCAGCCAATTGTATTGAAGACAAGGCGGAGCAATTGAAAATGATGTTTTACTAGTTAAACACTAGATGGAGCTGTCATGATTTAAATAAAGCATTTACAGCATTTTGTATATGCAGTGAAATATGAGAAATATTTATTCATAGGACTGTTTGTTTTAAGAAATAAACTTAAGGCGAATCTAACATGAAAATATTCTTCTTTATGGTCAGATTTGTTACTTTTCAACATCAAGCATTTTGAAAGTAAACTTGAGGAAGATGATGACAATGATGATGAATGATGATGGTTGATTATTTATGTAATTGAAAAACTTTAGGATGTTCCAATATTTCATCATTATTCTGCACCTTATTTTTCCAAATGAATACTTCAGATACTTTTGATGTCCCTTGTAGCCCTTTAATCAGTTGAATAGGGTCTGTTTTGCTGAAAGGCACAGCAGCACTTGAACTAGACACTTTAACTGTCTTTCTGTCCCCATTTCTGATCTGAAACTGCCACTCACACGAGTCATTCTGTTTGGCTTCAGATCATTCCTGTTGCTGCAGGGTACACAAATAATTAGCTTAATGTGTCTATTGTGTTGTTGTAAATTAGCAGGTGACTTGCATAATTATCAAAAATCTGTACTACAGTGAGTGTGTCATAAAGTGAAGGTAGCTAACCTGCGATGAAAAACTAAAAAGCTGTACTAATAGTAACTAGGAAGAATGAATCAACTTTCTGCATGCCTGAAAGTTTGAGAAAGATTTATGAGTCATGACATAATGTGACATTTGTGTGGGAGTTAACTTTGTTGTGAACTGCTGCAACACAGATAAAGCAGTATGAACTGACATGTCTACAAGATTGTCTTGGTTGATACAATGATGATGCATTACATACGCTGTATTTGTACTGTCACACAGATTCTCAAAAAAATGTCTTTTTACACTAATTATATTTGCTATAACATTTTTATGTTTTATACATATACAGTTATTGTTGCATCTGGCCCAGGTTGTCATTGCAAATGCGAATTTGTTCTTAATTGACTCACCTGGTTGAATGAAGGTTGTAACATACAGTCTATAGTTTTATCACCAATAACTGCTCAAAAAGAAAATATAATATAAAATTTAATCTCTGAAATCTTTTTTATTTACCCGAGAACACATTTAGCACACTGATAAAAATCGATCAAATTATTTCCTTACGTCCTTACGTATTCTACATGCATTCTACATGTATATGTGGATATGTGAATGTTAGCTTTTGTCCTCAAATGCACTACAATATTCCAGCATGCACCAGTATGACTGCTCAGTCAAACTGTACAATCATGTGAGTAGGTGTAGTCATGGCTATGTGTCTTGTCAACCGGTTCTTAAATCTCTTGTTTAAAAGAAGCCTTTATTCCCCACTTTAATCAGCTAGCAGTGAATTGATGCTTAGAGATTTTATTCCCAGAGTATTATATATAGCTGTACAAAAATCCTATTCAAAGCATCTACCAGCTACCAGAAATATTCCTTTATTTTCTACACTCCTACTACACCCAACCACTGATTATGTCCATTCAATCGAGCAATAACGTCAGAATCAGATGCTTATTGATAAATAAACCTTATGATTTTAACCGTCTAAAGTTTATTTTCTGAAAACATAACTTGTAGTTTATCTACATTGATGTTATGATTATTTTTTCTCCTTGTAGTTTAAGGCTAAACCCATTTAATCAATTATATTCTTTATTGCCTGACAAACAGTTGGTTGTAAGCATGCTTTTATATGAAAAATATAACAATAATAATTATTGTTTGCATGGTGCTCTTTGGTACAGCTTCAAATGGGACGTGGGAATGGGAAACATTAGAGTATAAAAAGAAAAGAAGCCCTCTAAATGAAAGCACTGCTAAAATAACCTCATTATAGCAACATGCTATGGCTAGATTATTAATAACAACCCTTGCATAGCAGCTCCTTTAAAAGAAAGGACAAAAAGGGAAAAAAAACTTTCCAGAAACTGTCCTGTTAAACCAGTTACCCCCTGAGGCTGCAAGCATTATGCAGGTCATTTTATGTTTAGAACCATAAAAACCATACTCATTCCCTGATATTGGTGATGACTGAAAAGTTTAAATCAAATTGAAACTCTTGAATTTGTCTCTTATTTATGTCCTCTACAAGACTATCAGAACTCTACTTTTACTAAAACATAGAAAAAAACCTTTTCATAAACACGTAATACCTAAATAGATATCAGAGAGAAACTGTACAGACAATTACATGGCTATTTTTGTGAAAATATGAATGGTGATTTAGCTCTAAAAACAATATTATTCTTCAGTGTGACCCTTCTTCAATATTCACTTATTATTTTTGCAAGTAGCTCCAACTAACAGACCATATCAGGACTTTGCAGTCAAGAACCATGAAATCTTTTGTCAACAAAGCCTCACACGTCAGCACGTTAGCAGTGAGCTAACAGAGTTTGGCACTGTCACATAGTGTTTGCTTTACTCTCGAGCAGCTGTCATGGCCTGAAATTGTTTGTTAGAGTTGCCGAGTGACATCATTACATTTGATAGAAAGAAAAATCTTTGACTCAATTTTTATGTTTGAAATTATTCTTAATTAAGAAGTCGCCGTGAGCTTTTACAGCATGGAGTCTTCATAAATATATATGAAAAGGTGCATGAGGTGAAGTCCGTCGCTTTAAAGCTGCCTTTAGGTGACTTTAGTGTTTACTGCTAGGGAGAGAACAACTGATGAGAACACAGCGTGACACAGAGCAGCACAACAGTGTATGTAGTGAATAGTATTTTTGTCTCTCAGCTTAAAACAAAGTATATCATAGGAAGCCTGATACACCCTGAGTCTTGTGTGCTTATTCATCTTGTGTGGTGACATTTTATTGGATAAGGACAGGGCTTTCTGGTTGCGATGAAGAGAGGGTGAGAAAAAAACCAAAACCAAACAGAACCATGACAAAAGAGGTTAAAAAATTCTTTAAGCATCTGTTGTAAAACACAATGCACAGTTTTCAAAACAGCAAAAGAAGGAATTTTTCAAAAATGGGCCAAGTCACGTCTTCAAGGCCTACGAGACAGAGAGATGAAAGCTGGAGGGAGTAGAGGAAATGGGGGTAGAAGAGGCGTCACCTGGAGATCTACATGTTATTGACAGGATCCCAACCAGGCGAGACGCCCTAAAAAATGACTAACATTGGCACCATGTCATACAGAAAGCAGACAGTCGTTTGGGGGTTTGTTGCGTTTGCAAACAGCTGTTTTCACCCTGATCGTCAAGCTGCTCGGGGGGTAAAGGGGACCCAAACAGGCAGATGCCACTCATATTCAAACAGAATTTGCAAAATGCAAGACAGGTATTTGCCTTGTGATAGGTATTTGTTTGCATAACTTGGTGCCAAGATAAACAGGAGGCCAGCGTTATGCTTACAGTTCAATGATGATAAGCGATTCCGTGTCAATGGGAAGAGGCAAGGCGCAGCAAAGCCCATTTCCTGTGACGTTTCTGGTGATGACGGCTCATTTACGAGCAGGGAACCTGAATGATGTGTTTACTGTGCTCTTAGATGGGTAGTTTTTGTTATGACTCGAATGATAAGCACTTGCAAGATAGACTGGATGTGGTGATAGCAAATGTTGATGACTGTCTGGTGTCTAGGTGGCCACAATTCACATAGACAACAATAAGAGCCAAAAAAGGCACATAAGCTAAGATCTGAAGAGGAAGGTTTGCTGTTGGAGAAGAATTCCATTCTTGTTAAAGCCTGTTTGGGTTAATAGCTTATATCTTTGTCAACAATACCCTTTTCTTTTTTAGAAAAAAAAAAAAACTTGGGTGACCCAGCTTACCTCAAAGAAACAATAAACTAAAAAATGCTTATCATATTTATCATTCATAAAATGCATCAAGGGATTATTTGGGGGATGTTCCTCTGTGATATAAAAGAATTAATTGAGCAAACAAACAAGCAAAGAAAATAGCATTTGATAGTTTGAGTCTTGTGGCAACTATATGCACACTCTAAAAAGAACAATGGAAGGTTTGTGGGCTACCCGGAAGAAAGACACATTCGTATTATTGTATGAATTGTTATTTGGTTTCCTCCTCCAACAACTGCAAAGACTTGTCCCTGAAAGTGTCACCTGTAGACTGCAGCATTTCAAATATTCACCTGACAGACACACAACTTCTCCCCCCCTTTCAGTTTGTGTTGGCTCAGGTTTTCAAACCTTTATTATCACAAAAGGTGTTTTCTTTTTGGCAACACCCTGCTTCACATTCACACATGGGAGCTGCAGTCATCAGTTTTTATGGTTTAAAAAAAAAGGGATTGCACTGTCCTTCTGATACATATCTGTGGCATTTTACCTTTGGGTGGTTTGAAACTTTAATATGTAATCATAGCCAAATCCCATGACACTAACTACTCCCCAGAATCATAAAGTATTATTGCATTGTTTTCATAATGGTTACAAAAACACATACAGGTAGGAGCTCAACGATGTGAATTGTGGCAAGAAAAAGAGAGAGGATTGTCATCTTTTCAAAAAGTCACAATATCATTTAATATAAAACACTTTAGAATTTAACATATTGAGGAATCCATGATCCGGACCAATCCACTACCACATGAGAACTGCAGTCGGAGGAGGAGATCCACCTTGAAAGCAGCTGAATTCAATGGTACTTCCAAGTGCACACAGAAAATGGTTGAAACATGCATTTACTACATTGTACAAAGTTAAAAGCAAAGAAAAACAAAAACAAAAAAACAGGAGGTCTTTTATTTGCCTCTTCTGGCAGAGAGTCTCTGCCGCCTCATGAAGGATCCAGAGGCAAAGGGGGGGGACAGTCTTGATAGTTGGGCATGTACAGAGGTGTCCGTTTGTTTCCTGGCACTTAGGGATAAGTGCCCTCTTCTCTTTTAGACCGACAGCTGAAGGGAAAGCGGAAACTTAGTGTAAGGCAGGATATGACTCAACAGACTTTAGATATTTAAGAAAACACTTGGAGAGTTGCTTAATTTTTGACAAACAGCATTGTAAGTGCGGCTCCTATGCTGTGAAGTCCGCTTAGTGTTTTGTAGGTCTTGGCAGTAAGAGATAGCTGTCACTGTCTACACACACTCCCCCATCATGTGGCTGGTAACGATCAATGAGTGAGGAAACACAGTGTCCATTCATTTTTTTTCCCTTTCAAAGCAAGCATCATCCTTCTGTATCTATGATATCCCAGTTTTTGAACGGCATATTTTTTGAGACATAAATGGAGGAAATTCCTCTCTTTTGTTCACTCATGCTGAAGACACTTTGATAACATTTGATATCATTCCCGTCTTTGTTCCTCCCTCTGTCCTTTTCCCTCCCTCCCCGTCTCTTCTAGACACACACTCACACACGCATATGCTCACACTACAGATGCCACGGAGGTGACGGAGGTCACCTTATTGTCTTCTGCCCACGGCTGCAGGTTCTGCAGGGCGTAGAGGGAGGAGTTATGCAGGCAGAGTGGGTCCGGCTGCAGTGGCTGGCTCAATGTCTTCTGGAAAGCTTCCTGCTGAAGCTGCAGCATCAGCCGGTTGGCCTGCTGCCTTTCAGCTTCTCTCTCTTCTGCAGTTTGTCTCCTGTGTGAAGAATAACACAGAAGTAAAACAGAGGAAGATTTAAAACCGATAAGACGCTTATTTTTATGGGTGCATGTATGCAACATCGACTTGTGTCATAATTTTTAGCTGTGTTCAGCTGACCATTCATTTTTAACATAAATTACAATTGGAAAGAAAATACATCTGGATTGCTGGATCATTTACTGGATCATCTTCCATTTTTAGGTCTTAAATAAATAAAACGAGGCAATAGAAAATACAAACACATACTGTAATTTTTCATTCTAAGAAAACAAAAGCCAGAAAAGACTGAATCATTGCATTAGAGACAAGTAAAATATCAAGTGAGACTAATTTTCAACATAAGTAAGTGCCTGCAACACCACAGTAAAGGTGTTGTGAATAGAAAAACCACATGGACAAAAAGAAAAAAGAAAAGGCCAAAAAGTGTATCATTTTTGTGGCTTTCTTACTTCTGATATTTGGGAGCACACTGCTGTTTACGATAGCAAATGAAATATCACACAAGAGAGGCTAAGCATGAGGAAATAAAGAAAACATTTTTTAAACAAAGCCTGCTCTTTTGCCATCTGGCTGCAGCGTGAACGTTTATTCAACACCTGTGCCACTGACTTTACCTTCAGGCCGGACGACAGCTGATCAAGCTGAGTGGCAGGTGATTGGAAGAGAATATGGCTAACAGAAGGGGGGAGGGTTTAACTTCCTCCCTCAAGGTGAAACATTACATCTGTTTTTTCTTTTCTTTTCTTTTCAGAGCAACAACAGGAACCCATATCCTGTATATCTTGTGTACTCATTAATGGAAAAGCTGCATTGTGTGCTAATTTTAGCAAAACAAACAAACAAAAAAAAGCATCACTCTCACAAAACAACACATATAGCAATTTAGTCTGCTTTATTAACAGCTAGTTATGTTCCAAAATACAAAAACATGCAACAAATTCATTAAAAACAACTGCGAAACCAAAATGGCAGGCAGGGATCACAAGCAGAAACACACCTCTAAAACACTCTTTCATGCACATCAACCTCCATCCATTAGCCACACATTATTGTTAACAGCATTATCATAATCTGATTCTCTGGCTGTTGATTTGATCATCCTCTTGTTACTAGCGTAGTCGCCACGCAAAGACATCCCTCATGCTCATCCTATCAGGTGCACACTACAGGGGCAGCGGCATAAATCTCAGCAAAAGTAGGAAATCAGAAAAGCGAGTTAAATCAATTCCCCTGTTACTCGTGACATGCCGTTCAGTCAGGACAGAGTTTTATTATTAGCAGATTCATTTTGTTACAACTTGTGGTGGAGATGAAATTGTTGGAGCTTTGTTGTGTGTTTTACGAATGATCATCCACACAAATTTGTACATCTCAGATAAAGAAGCCAATAAGCTCGTCGACAAGCTAAAACAGAACTTCGACTGTTTTATAAAACTCATTATAAAAAGCATTATGGTCATTTAAAGATAAAAAAGAAAACCTTAAGGTAATGACTTAAGGTAATTTAGCTGTTAGTAATATGCTTTTGAAAAATGTGTTCTGCTCCTTTAACAATGGGAAGGGCATCATAATTTGATTTCCTACTCATTTACTTCCAAAAGGCCATAAACAATAGTTAGAATGAAGTGAAGGAGTGTGCGTGTGTGCGTATGCTGTATATGGACTTGGCAGTCAATTCCTCCTGTGAGTGTTTCAGTATTGCTTTGGACAGCAGATTTCTAAAAGGCCTTTCAGGAGGCTCATGAGTAATTGTGCTTGGTCAAGTGAACTGGCCTTGACTGGTAGCTAAGCTAAGCAAAATAGGTGTTGTGTTGTGCAACTCCTTGAATGCTGTGCACAGTTTTACCTGTGTTAAAATAAGACAGTGGTAAGTATTTTGGATACGAGTGTAAAACAGAGATGTTTGTGGCATTAACAGCCTCATGTGAGGGAACATCCTGTTCTCATGAAGTCAAACAGTTTCTGGAAAATTCATCAAGACCTGTATGTTTTTCTTTAGGAGATTGTATTGGAGAGAAAAGGAAATAAAAAAAGTAGTTATGACACGTGGAAGAGATATAGTCACCACAGACTGGAAACTATGATTTGCACTCATACTGGATGAGCATCCTGCTGCAGCCTTACCGCCATTTTGTCCGCCTGTTCTGAAACCAGGTCTTAACTTGTGCATCGGTCATCTTCAGGGCCTTTGCCAAAGTGGCGCGCTCAGCCGATGCCAGGTACTTCTGCCGGTGAAAACGTTTCTCCAGCTCGCAGATCTGCACCCGGCTGAAGGAGGTCCGGGGCTTTTTTCTCTTGGGCGGCGTTCGGTTCTGGTACGGGTGACCGATACGACGGGTCACAGAGAAGGGTGAGAGGGCAGCTGAAAAAGGAAACGAGTTTATTTATTGCTGTTTGATCATTTTTACATTGAATATTTCTTAAAGTTGAGGATTTAAATGAAATATTATAGCTATTATATATATTTTCTAACTGATATGTGTTTTTGCAGCGTCAACTCATTTCCACCGAGCAACATCCAGTCCTTGCTTGCCTAATTTTTGCTGCACTTTGTCTCAACCCTGGAAAAGCCAGCTGGCACCGCATGCTGTCAACCGAAGCAGGCATTACATCTGTTACAACATGTTGAAAACCAAACAGATCACTGGCGTTTACTGGGAAGACAAGCTGAATTTGATGGACACATGAAGATTTTCTAAAACAGTTAGCCATATTTGCTTGGAACTGGTGATAAAGCAGTCTTTTGAGGTTTGGAAACAATTATTTCGATAACAAACTGCAGCTTTAAAGTTCTGTTTAGCATACTTTTTTATATTCAAGTTGAACACATGAGAGATGGTCCTAAAAATCAGCTGTGACAAAAATGGCTGAGACATTGTTAGTAATGGGGGGGGGGGGTGACTCACCTGGGCAAGCCCCCTTAGGAAAAGGATAGTCTGCTAGAAGGCCATTGCCGTCTCGCAGGTGAGCAAACTCAGGGTAATAGCATTTGGCTAATGTCTCCACAGTGCTCCAGACAGGGACCCTGCTGATGTCTCCCTTGGGGAGAGGACAGAGGGACCCGGTTGCCTCTGGCCCCCCTGTTGCCTCCCCGGCTCGCCTCTCCTCTGCCTGTTCCCCTAAAGGAAAGGGAGACACAGTAAGGTCCCACATCTGGAGCACAGCAGCGGCTGCCGCCGGGCGGGCACCGATACATAGCAGCTAATCACATGAAGAAGGCCTAAATGATGAACAGATTCTACTTTAATGTCATTTACTACTAGCTCTTAAGTTTGTGTTTGGGGATGTTTTGCCACAAAATGAGATATCTGCCATTCAGAGAAAATTAGTGACATCTAACAGAGTTACAAAGATAAATCAAGCACAAACTGGCTGGTCAATAAGAGTCAAGCAATCAGAATCGTCCACTAAGATATTACTGGAAATGAACAAAGCACAATGAAATATTTTTCAGAGAAATCCATTTTAAATAGATTAAGTATTTGCACACAAGAGCTTCCATACAGACATTAATACCATCATTACTGCAAAATATCATGACTTCTTAAATGATGACATGTTATTTATCTATATATTATTGTTATTCATCATTTGCATATAAATACATCTTAATAAATTTTATAGAGTGAGTTAATGGGGGTATTTTTTATGTTTTTATTCCTTTTGTTTCTGAACCATTTCTAGAATATAACTCCATTGTGTTTTTATCTTCTTCCTGTGCCTCAGCGCCTGGTGGTTCACTTTCCTTTGCTGGGTATTAATAACAACTTATCCTCTGCATCATAAAATATCTATGAATTCTGTCTATTTTGTCAGCCTTGGGTAAACAGAAGATCAATAAATGTAATGAGATCGTTGGCCATAGATCCACTCCCCAGCCACATTCTCATTTTAAAGCTGAATGGAAATCAACAGCTAAAAAAGAAAAAAAAAAGTTCCTCTGTATCTTTGTGTCGTTCCTACCCAGCAAGCTGTTTTGCTTCCTGTCTTACAGGGTGTTTATTTGTTTTTGTTTTGTCAGAAAAGCTCACCAGGAGCCGAAATTAATATGAAAACATCTGCATAGGTGTCCGCTCGGGGCGACGTGCTGCTGCTGAGTTTCAGCAACCTGAAAATTCATTTGCTACTTGCGAGATGACAATTTGAATGGAAAATGGAACACGAAGCTATTATGCACTCAGCAAGTCATTTCCAGGGATCTTGCCAGTGTCCCCTGATGGTCCTGAACACCAGTGGCAAATTGAGGCACACACAAGCAGCCGATTTTTAAAGTAAAGATGAGCAGCTGTTTCAGGTTAAATAAAGTTTACATCAGCTTTCTTTAAATTAGTAACACAGATTTAGTGTCCAACATGAAAACCTGCTGATTTTATTGGCTTTTGTTCTGGATTCATAGTAAGCCTCAGTGTTTTTCCTTTCTTATTGTTAATCTCCTATAAGATTACATTATAATACAATTTCACATAATGTGTTGCTCTGATGCTCAATAATAATAAGAGGGTAATTGTAGCCCTCTAACTTTCCTTTTGGGGCTGAGACGGAGACCTGTGGTATTTAATGGTGACTTTATAATGACAAACATCCTGTGTTATTTCTAGAATATTGCTATAGGTGGACTGTAAAATCTCGTTGGTCTTTATTACTGACTTACAGTATATTTATTGCACTTCCCGACTCTCACAGATTCTTACAATAATTATTCTATGATCCCTCCACAATGACTAAAAGATCATTTTTGGTTGGTTGAATCTTTGCCAAATATACTGTGGAGCCCTATGGGTCACAGAAGAAGAGCAAGCAGGCCTGTTGTTGCTCCGAGCAGCAGGTCTGGCTAAATAATACTGCATTAGAAAGCTATTTCAAGCCATCTGTGGGCTAACTAATGGACCAGGCACATACAAGCACGTTCAGAGGGAACCCAACAAACAGTTCGGTCTTTTGGAGAAGCCAACTGCAGTGAGGTATTGCCTTACAGAGTGCAAAATGGTGATTATATATATATATATATATATATATATATACATTAATACTGCGCCTGCATGTGTGAAGTTTGATAAAAGATGTAAAACTTGCTAAACTATATAAGTCTTGATCCTAAGATGGAAATGGTTAGATTAAGAAAGAAGGTAAATAGTTAAACAATTGAAAAAAAAAGAAACTTCAAAAGGCACAAAAGAATAAAGTAAATACTCTTCAGGTGTCTTAAATAACTAGCCTGCCAAAGTTGCTAAGACTGCTGAAGCATGGAGGCGTTTATGCACAGGTGGAAAACCTATTTTTAAAAAATCAATCTCAGATTTTTCAGCCAACATAAAAAATGTGCAACTGCTAAACTAATTTGGCCCAAACTAAATTTAATTCATTTTTTATCTGTATGAATCATAAAATGCTTCATATTGTTTTATTTTTACAGAGTTTATTTGATGCTGGAAGCTTTGAATAAAAAAACAAAAAAGAGTCCAAATTTCATTCAATGTGTTTGCACTGAAATCATATGCTATTTCTATATGCCATGCCAATATCTGGTAAAGCTCACAAAGAAAAAAAAATCAAAGACAGTAGTTTTCTATAAGTAGTGTTGCTTGGGTTGTGATAAATGAATTAAATAAGGAATATATTTGTCATATTTTAGAACTAATAAACATTCCCCACAGCTTTAAAATGACCAAACATATAATCCTAACAGTTTACAAATTTTATTTGTAATTATAAATTTTTTCTGAACAACATGGAAACCAGATGAACTGTGAAGAATTACAGACAGATGAGGTTGATGCTTTTTGCATGTGATTATTTATCATAAATAAATGAATCTTCTCATGAAAATAAAATGAAGCAAAACAAAAGTAGGAAGAAAAAACGACGAAGTGATGCTACTTTTACTTCCTCTCGGGAAAAGGAAACCAGTAAAAATACTAAATCTGCTGCCTAGGTAACACAATTTAGCATAAACATTATCAGAAAGATAAAATGCCACCTTGGAGAATATGTTTCCCATAATAAAACCACTTATACTTAATAACACTTCTCGGTGACAGCGCCTACCTTCCCCACTGCGGATATTATCTTTGTAGCAATCTAATAAATGTATCCGTGAAGGATTCTAAAGGAGGGATATTGAAATATAACACAAACATACATTGCAATTTATTACACTACGGGACAAAGGGACATGACTCTGTTTTCTGTCAAATCGAGATACGAAGGCGGGGACGAATACAAACACTGCAGAGATAAAAATGATTTTTTTCTGTCTTGCTGCATGTAACACCTGCATAGAGATTTACTGGAGAGAAAAATAGTTTAATTATATTTTTTATTGGTGCTAGGTGGACTATAGAGGTGCTCATGCTGTATTATGAGTGTGTTTATTGTTAAAATGCATCAACGAGCCGTATTATCCTCTGTCATTATTATTACTGTGTAATTATCATAATCATCATTATTGTTATTAGCGGTAGTGTTGATGGTGGCACTAATAGTTTTAATTTATGAACTTGATTTCATTAGTTATTGATTGTATCTAATAATAGAATTGACGTGCGATTTTACATCTAATTTGATTATTCTTAGAATATTTTTAATCATAGTTATTATCTAACCAACTGACTGGTTTTTATCATTTATTATCCCTTTTAAAGCCATAAATATCACTGCAAACGTTAATAAATTACGAAATAGATATAAAAAGAACAATTTGATAACACAAATGAACAGAAAAATCACGGAAAAATAGCTCCATTTAGACAGAAAGCACAGAAAAAATATAAAAAGCTTCATTTAATAATATGAACATTAGGTCTCGTTTTGAATTATTTTATGCCGATTCACGAATTCTGACTAAAGACGGGAGCTGCACTATTCATGTGTTTTGATCATTAAAGCCAATAACTTCCGACTTATTATATTTTTAGCTGTTTTGATTCTGCGTTGGCCCTCCGTGATGTATGGTCGTGAAGTTCTGCCACATAACGTGAAAAATGAGAACCCATTGGGCAATTTAACAGGTTTCTTTTTACATCCCTGCAAAGCAAACTGCCTTGAATGGCAGCCGCTGGAAGCGTTTGGCAACATGTTTAGCTGTTTAAAGCTGCACTGGACCGTTTTTCCTCCTCTAGTTTCTTCTTGGAAGCCAAAGAGAAAAACAAGAAACGGGGAGGCACATTCAGAAGGGGCGCTCTGTCTTGGGGATAGATGATAGTCCGCGTGATTTACGGCTCTTTAAAGGAAACATTGCAGACAAAAACATAATGTGTGAGCGAGTGTGTGTGTGTGTTTGATAAAAACAGCGTGTATATTGTCTTCCTGTAGCTGCTGCTGAAGTTTGCCTGATCGATACAGAGGAAAGATATAAGCTGTGAAATAATTACAGCGACAAAAAGCTGAGAGAAATTAAACGAGAGGCCCTCGGTGACTATGAGTAAAATTGATAAGCCTATTTACACTGGATCTTTTTGCCCATGACATATCGTCCCCGGGTTTTTAATAATTAATCTGATAGAAACTGAAATATGAATATTTAATGCGTTGGGAGGAGGGCCAAGCGTGCGCACTTCCTTGATGTCCCTAATTTTCAACTTTATAACAATGAGCTCAGGAGAAAAATACAATTGGAACCACCCATACAAAAAAAGATAATGGTCTGTAAGGACTTTTAGCCAATAAAAAGCGAAGTTTTACTCTCATATCATAGTAATTTACCGTTTCTTCTCCTCTGTAATGTATAAACTCAATTATTCTGTCGTGTTTTGGAATTGGATATTTATGTTTAGCTATATAAAACATAAATTAAAGCAAAAAAAAAAATCGCAAATTATTAGAAGGGTAATGCAACGGGGACTGAGAGGAGTTTTCAAAAATGACCATGTGTAGCTAAACAAAAAAGATTAAATTGTAATCATGTGTAAAAAAAATAAAAATAAAAAAGAGGCTATTAAAGAGAATTTAAAAAAGGCCAAAAAGTCAATTTTGTGGCTTTTGCTTGTAAGAGGAAAATGCTTTTCATTTTTACTTTTAGACTAACAAATATTAAGGAAAAAATTATTAAATATTATCAGTAGAATTAAATTATTGCCATAATATAACTCAAACAACAAAAAAGCAGCACTTGTTGTGATTGTTTTTACCCCCCTCAAACACACACACACACACACACACCTACAACGAGAGAAAGAAACGTGAGCACCCAAATGAAAGTGACTTTTTTCCAAGCATGTGAATACAGCTATTTAAATGGTTGCATTTATATGGCCTACTATACTATGCTATTACAAATAGCATAATAATAATAATAATAATAATAATAATAATAATAATAATAATAATAATAATAATAATAATAATAATAATAATAATGTACATTTGAAAATAGTTTTGACTGTCAGTTGTAATGACTTCTATGACTCGTTTTCCTTCTTTCTCAATTGGTTCACAGAAAAAAATCATTCATCCTCATGAAAAAACGGAGAACGTCGTTATCCGTCATCCGCAGTAAATGGAGAGTGATGGGCCAATACTGATTCATCAGCATGTCCGCGTCAATTTCTGTACTCGTTTATCAGACTGTCCTTCCAGCATAATAAAAGCGACCCTGTGTGCGTTATGTATGATTTGTTATAGATTAAAACCTAAAGATTAAAACATCAGGTCCACTTATCTGTTATATGCCCATTCAATAGGGTGGAAAAAATCCATTGAGCCTAAATTTCAATTGGAGGCAATGTGGTGTGAAATTCAAGTAAATGGATTGAAGGTTTATCTGCTCAAAATCTGTGGCCTGCATTCATTAAACACAAACTACAGGTGTTGCAAGACCATTAGATTCATTTACCTGTTAGTCTGTCCTTGGCAAACCTCCTACTGCTCTCCATCCACGGAAAGGTGAAGTTTGCGGCGTTCCCCATCCCCATCCCGGGCACTGAGGGAATGCCGGGTCCGATACCCGGCGGATGTGTCGAAGTGGGCGGGTGAGGAGCAGCAGCCGCGGGCGGTGGTGGTGGAGGCGGCATGGGTCTGTGCGCCGGCACCCGAATCACCCCGCCTGCGCCTCCAGAGTTCACATTAACGTTCATGTTCATGTTCATACTAACGTTCATGTTCATGTTGACGTTATAGGAGCCGGCCAAACCCGCCGCTGCCGCCATAGAGCAGGCCGGGTTGTAGACGCTGTTGTAGCCGTTGCTGTAGACATTGGAGGCCAACGCGTAATCCGGGTCGCCGGTCCGATTGGGCAGCATGCAACCGCTGGACTGGTCCGAACTGTTAAGGATCTGGTCAATCCCGAAACTGATGGGTTCATGCTGCTGCTGGTGCGTCTGGTTCACCTCCTCGATTCCAGTATGCTCCATTTTCTTTCCGATGATGTGTTGTCACTATATTTTATAAGTGTAGAGATGTATTTTTTTGTCATACAGTGATTCACGCCTTTGAGAAATGAAA
This sequence comes from Leptatherina wallacei, assembly GCA_028567055.1. Taxonomy (NCBI): domain Eukaryota; kingdom Metazoa; phylum Chordata; class Actinopteri; order Atheriniformes; family Atherinidae; genus Leptatherina; species Leptatherina wallacei. The sequence goes on along the minus strand of JAOXYM010000007.1, from coordinate 9,453,010 downwards.
TGTTTTCGTATGCTGCTGTACCGAGATGTTTTTGGTGGTTTCAAACATCGACAAAAGTCTACTCCCAGGAAACCAATAACGTATCCGGCGCTATCCAAAACCGTGCCATTATATTTGTCCAGCAGTGGGATCGGATGTTTCCTAAATTAAATGCCTATCCGTCGGGTTAAGGAAAAGCGTAGCCTGTCCATCTTTAAAAGAGCTTTCTATCCAAGTGAATTAAACACGAGGCAGCCTATATCAAAAAAGAAAAACAGCCCCCGTTGCCAAATGGCTATCCTGCAAAAAACCTACTTACAGTCAAAAATCCGTGATTTTGCGAGGAGGGAGCTCTCTGGAGAGACTTGATGCGCTTTGTTCGCCTACTCTGGCTGAGACAATCCATACACAGGAGACATGGCAAGGCAGCCAAGCTCGTCGTATCAAAACGAAGCAGGAGAGCAAACAGAACAAAGCCGAAGAAGAAGCGAGAGCGAAGCGTTGACCTCGCGGGTGTGGATATTAATTGGAGGTGAGCTTGAAAGAGGGCTCTGTTGTGCTGAATGGTGAAGCGCGTTTCAGCAGGTGAGACAGCCCTCTGCGTAAAAGCTGCCATTCGGTCCTCCAGCCAACACCTCCCTCCCGTTCCCTCACTCTTTCCCTCCCTCCACACAGGACAGTGGTTTTGCTCCAATGTCTTAAAGAGGCCGCAGCTCATAAAGCCTGTTTTCTGCTGTTTTTCTTTTTTATTAAACTGGTTTGTACGTTTTAATGAACACGCATTAAGCAGTCAGCTGTCTTATGTCCTAAATAAAGATAAAAGTCAAGTCGTATTGTCCAAGGTATTCTTTTCCCCCCAGTTCAACATGTACCTTATATTTTCAGAAGCATGCATGTGGAATAATTTAAATGATTTTCTTAAGGCTGTACATTTACTTTAAGAAGTCGTGCCTTTTGATGTGAAATAAAAGTGATTCAACGAAGGTCATTTTGAATTATGTTTAGATAATCTAATCTAAATCTACAATATTGGACTTTATTGTAATTGTATAATTAATTATCTGTTCATATTTGTAATGTTGCGTTAAAGTTAAACTCTTTACAGATGCAACATTTCAGAAGACCTGGAATCTTGGACAACATTTGTTTCAGAACATCTTAAAATAGATAGACAAATAAAAAGATTTAGGTATGAATCACCGAATGAAAAATAAATATTCGCCCTGTGTTCGACCAAAGAAGCTTCAAGTTCATCTGAATGGGTTTTTTACCAGTACCAGTGCTTGCCCAATATTCCTCTGTATTCAGGTCAATGAAAATGGCGAGGATATAAGACGAGATGTGAAGATCATGAATGAATCTGGTGACGTTTAAGTGCCAATTATTTGGAGGATACAAGAAGTGGTGAGCAGTCTGATGTGTGTGGCGGGCTGAAACGATGATCAGTTGCACTTTGACCGACAATGAAGCCATAAATCCACCCATATTGACGAGAAGTGTTTGTAAAGTATAGGGCTGGTTAAAAGGCACAGATAGTCCAGTTTCAGCATGCATTATCACAAAGTAATGAAATGTAAACCCAGCGGTGTGCCAGGTTTAGTCTGTGTCTATAACAACTTATAGATAGATAGATAGATAGATAGATAGATAGATAGATAGATAGATA
>JAOXYM010000007.1:9413672-9423952 GCA_028567055.1 Leptatherina wallacei | reverse complement strand
TCCCATGTTAAAAAGGCCAACTTCACAGCAGAAATAAACATGTTTACAGCCTGGAACAAAAAAACATTTTAGGTTTAGTAGGTCAAATTTACCTTCATGACAACTGTGGGGGGAGTGATTTTTTTTTATAACTCATCAGTTTAGATGTTATTTAATCCCGAAATTCTTCGTAAGGCATGTCCTTTTGATTGACAGGTGCCAGATACCTGGCAGCAAAGAGGCAAAGGGTGGCATAACTGTGGTTTTTAGCCAGTTAACAGCGCATTCGCTTTTGCCCGCCTACCTCCGTTAGGTGGTTAGCTCCCGTTAGCTCGTTAGCTCCCATTAGCTTGGTTAGCTCTTAGCTACAGGCAGCTCAGAGTTTGATGGGTGTCAATCATCAGTCCCAATGGTCACGGCCCCCCTCTCAGTGCCACCTCTTTGGCCATTTTTGTATTTTCTTAGAGCGACCAGACCGGTGACGCTGCCAAGATGGCGAAGGTGGGAACCTCCCAATGAGCATCAATTCAACTCTTCAGAAACCTACAGGTCACATGGCGGAAGGTTCATCCATATCTTTTACAGTCATTGACATGGAATGCAGAGAGGGGGGAAGGACAAATGACAGTTGAGTTTGACAGACATGTCACCATCCAATCTTGTAGAACGGTCCGGTTAAAATGATCGGTTGGTGTTTTTACAGTCCTGTCCGTTCCACAGGTAACTAAATTTGTTATTTTTGTGTTGAAGTTTAATTAATTTGCTGCAATCGGGGTGTGAGGAGGATTATAAGCAATATAGTAAAAAAATCTTCCCAGAAAACATTTCGTACCCTACTTTTAATATCATTTCATGAGGTATTTTCATGAGGTATTTTCATTTGAACACAATATTTCTGTGTACACACATGCCCTGGTGTTTTTTTTGGCTGTACTGTGTTTTTGGCACTGATGCGATAAAGAAAATGACAGTAAGGTAAAAACAAAGAACAACATTCGTTCTCCTCTTGTCAACCTGGCATTTCTGAACCAGCTCTGGGAAGCCGATTCTATCACCATGTCTAATAACAGCAGGAAAAATGAAAAGCTCCTGAAGGTAGCCATACCTCCTGAATGGCTATCTGGAGAGAGAAACCACTGCAATGTAATTTATTGTGACTGAGCTCACAGCCCTCAGGCTTCTCCTGTGAAAGAGAAAGAAAAAATCTAAAAAACTAACAAATAGGAAATAAAAGTAGTTCTCTTAATTCTCCTCACCTCAAGGGTGAAAGACATAGGTTAAGTACTTCTTGGCCCTATACAATTGAGATAAGGTCCAAGTCTGTCTGGTCAGTATTTCAATAACGTCATCAATCCTGAAAAATGCAATCAGATACAGTCCAACTCTTCGCCCATTTGCCCTTTGGGAGGCTGAGAGACACATTCATTTTGGTGAGGAGGGCACATGATCTCCCTTTTGTAATTAAGAGTACCCAAATAAACTGTGTGTGTTACCCCTGAAGTGGAACATTTAGAAACAAATAAAAGGCTAATGAAGAAATGATTGCTCCGTTACAGGAAAAAGGGGAAGAGAAGGACTCTAACCACAGTGAGCTGTGTGTATGCAGCTTTCCACATGGCTTTCCTCATGGTTGAAATCAGTTAAAAACAAATTAAGACAGGTGTGTGTGAATGTGTACATCCCCAAAGTTAATGGAGGAACCTTCGATAATTCAATACATGTGCTCTTCAACCAGAAAAAGTTGGATTCAGCTCTGGAGTTTTGTTGAGCCTGAGAAATAAATGATTTGGCCAGAAACACAAGTTGTAAAGGATGGAGACAGTTAACAGGGAGGCAGTGTGCAAGTTTAAATTTTTATATTTTAGAGTCTGGTAATGTTGTTGTTTAACAAATGGGGATATTATGTCCACTGATACAACCATCTGCACCAGATTGGCACATATTTCCCCCCTTGTTATGGTAGCATGTGGTCCTGAGAACTTTCATCCGTTGGTTTGTGGTTGTAAATTGAAGATGATTGTAATCCAACTTATGAATGCTGACTAAAGAGCAAACGTATAATAATGAATTCACCTTCTGAGTTCTACTGTAAATATTTGTGTGACACCATAGAAAAATGTGGTCCTGGAAAAGCCTGCAGCACAGAGAACGATACCGACAGCAGTTTTGAGTACTTGAGCAAGGTGTTGATAGGTCTTTCTGAATGTCTGTGGACAGATTTTGTCCTCATGATAACACAGTCAAAACTGCACTTTCCAGGTGTGTCATTGACAGGATTTGAAAGAAGGTGTGTTCTGTGAACTCCTTGGTATCATCACAAAACAGTCTGCAGCTATGACCTTTTATTCTTTTGTTTCAAAGACCCAAAATCACCAGAAATTGTGTAATATAAACATATGTTCATAAGAACAATAACAATACATAGACTGTAAGTGTTTAACATTTTGTCATGAATTCAAATTGAACTTGAAGTTTATTTAACCAACACAACTTGGTCAAGTAATAGTCCTTAAGATGTAAGAAACAAACACTTATCATTTTTGGAAGATAGAATATTGGCAAAATTTAAACAATGTTAAAAAGTGTTTATTTTGCAACATATACAGCTGCCTTATGTTTGGTTTCTGGCCAATATTCTCTTCCCCTTGCAAACAGTGCATGCCAGAACTAACATCACAGTTGCCGGGACTCCAGATACTTCGGTATAATTCTGACCAATTGTGCACTTCCTGATTTTTGCAACCTGAAGCATATTTTAAAAGGAAAAGCTAGAAGAATAGTTAAAGGGAAGAGTGTGTGTGATGGTCAATATCTGCAGGAATCTGCATGAACCATCCAAACCCAAGGTTAAATTATTCTAAATGCTACAAAAGTTGAAATTGTGATATGTTTTTGAATATAGTACAACTTATTTTAGAGCTTTTCCTGTGTTGTTGCAGCACCATTGTCTCTGTAATGACAGTAAAGTGATCCTGAAGAACACACAACAGCCAGTAAAAATGGTTATAGAACTGTGTTAACATTAAAAATCATACTTGCTTTTTAACAGTGTAGGCAGTTGTGTCCATTGTCGGTGTAATTGCTAACATATTTCCTTGTGTACATCTGTCAACAAGGTTTTCTACTCAGGTTACTGTAGAGAATCCAGACAAAAAATAACTTGAGGAAACTTGGAAACAATAGAGGACTAAAAAAAAACATGGAAACAATAAAGGAGATTAAATAGTGATAAATGTTATGATGATGTCTGGAAAAAAAAGAGCATTACAGCAATGAAGATTGAGCGAGTAAGTAACATTTATTTTCATAGCATTTTTTGCAGATAAAATCATATAGTGCTTTGTAATAAAATACATAAAAATATTAACATAAGAGAGTGTTGAAGTCCACTTAAAGAAGGAAGTTGGATATATGCTCTGCCTCATTTGCCTCATTTACTGCCTCTACTGGTCTCCACAACCAGCGCTCTCAACAAATGTGGGATTCCCAAACCCGTAATTAAAAGCAAATATCTTGCAAGCCTAAAATTGTCACTGAAAAGATGCCATGCATTTTTTGAAATAGCCTCATAAACTGGTAACATTGTCCCTTCAGTATGAATGTATTCTCTTACAATTACAACTGATATGGACTCTCTGTACATAGTGGACTTTATATCATTATTGAATTTAATTGGAATCATATCAATTACACTGTCCCTGTATTTTAATATTTTAATATTTCTTGTTGTTTATTTTATGTATGTGTTTTATTGTTTTACTGTACTGTACAGTGTCCTTGAGTGACCTGAAAGGCGCTTTTAATTTTTTTTTTATTATTACTATATCTTGAGGAGATGATTGATTACAGTTTCATAATTGAGTGAAATGCAATAGATAACCACAAAAAAAGGAAATGAAACACATATTTGGGAAAATTTGACATTAGTTTGAAATCATGCAAATTTCCACCAAGCTATCCAGCTTTACACCCTTAAATTATTTACTTATATTTGAAACCCCTTTTTGTTCTTCTTTCATCCTTAAACCTAAGATAAATTAGGAATGTCGTACTTTAAAAAAGAATTTAGGATCCTGTGCAAAGGTTCATGAGCTGTGAATCACTTGAACGTGTTCAGCACCCCGCAAGCTTCCCATAATTAAAATGTTTCTCAGTGTCTCTGTTACTTTGTATTTCTTTAAGTGTGAGCCTTTTGTTTCATGTTTACTTTTCTTGGCAGATAACTGACGGCAGATCAAGACGCTGAGCCGTTTGCGATGAAAGGTTTTGACTGCAGAGATGAAAGTTTGTGAATTCCAAAGTACAACTCTGTCTCCAGTTACAAAGCAAGGTCAATCCACTTGCAGTGACTAGATTTAGTGTTCAGGGGGGACAACACAACCACAGCAGACATGCTGGCTATTTCCAAGATTTCAGCTGTCTGTCTCCCTTATTTAAAAATACCACTTTGGAGAGGGCCTGAAAAGAATTGATGAAATTTGCTCATGTGTCATCAAAAACTCGATCACCCGTGGAAAGTGCGGCACATACCTTTGTTGCAGAGCTGTTGCAGAGGCTTGTTGGAGTTATTGGTGTATCAGCATTCATCTGAAATAGGATCTTCCACATCTGCGTCTTTTCACTGTGGCCGAATTCCTGGCTACTGTAACTAAGAGGATTGTTGTGTTCCACAGCAGTGCAACTTCTCGACTCCTTTGACTGTCCACCCATAAAAGTGTCAAATTGAAATATCTGGATTAAGAAAGAGCGAAGCGGCTGCCATCTTAAACTGCTTGTGTGAAGTGGCTGTTTTGCTGAAAGCATGGCCTTCCAGCAGGAGGAAAATGCATTAGTCCCAATGGGTCGCAGTCCCCCCAGAAACCAGATATAGTGTTTTTATTAAGAGGAATACAGATAAATTTATGTTAGAGCTTAAAATGAGCCTTTTGTTGCTTCTTATGTTAATGATGGAGCAGGTGGGTGGGTTTAACCACCAAACAACAACTGGCCTTGTCTGAGGGTTGTGTCTAAATCTAAATTATTTAATTTCCGAACATTATTAGCAATAAGTAAAGTCAATTTAAGTAAAGTAATGTTTTATTCAAACTAACCCTGAGGATATGTAGAAAAGCAAAAACAGCAACAAGCTGGTGCAAGTTTTTACAGCTTACAGGCTACTTAAGAGGTTCAGTGTAGGAATATATACACAAACGATACACAGCAACTGAGTCAGTGACAGAGCATGATACTTTTGAACTTTGCATGGCATGTCCAAGCATGCACAGGGCTTCTGCTAATATCGAAGCATTCCCATCTGCCATTGTCTTGCAAAAGAAAAAGCCTGAAAATTTCTGGTTCATGGAACGAGCACTTCAGCTAAGGCAGAAAAGAGGCATCTGGATTGTATCTTTTGCCTGGATCCTCTGAACTCTCGAGCCTCTTGAAACGTTTTGTCGCCATGCTGTCCAGGCTGCGCCATTTTCATTCCAATGCAGAAGCTCTGCTCTTCCACCTGTCATCTGCACTCTGCACTCCCTGCGGTCGACCTGCTGACAGCCTCTGGACGTGAGGGGAGTCATAACAGCAGCAGCCCTGGGATAAGTCTGTTGCAAGAATCTACATACTGTAGTTAACTTTCACTGGGTTCCTCAGCTGATGGAGTACCCCATATAAATATTAACTTAAAAATTTGTCCTGTGGGAACCATTGACAAGTATATTTTATCATGCAAACTAATAATAATTTTGTAATGAGCAGCAAATTTTAGCCAGATCTGACAAGTTGGAATCATCAGTATTAATTGGCTCTCTGTATTCTGTTTACTCTCCTCTATTTCAGTTGTTTGCTATTATTCATGGAAATGTGACTTTTTATGAGGCTGTAATTCAGATGATTTTTACCAAGAAATGGGCAAGCAACGAGTGGACAGCTCTAAGTGTTGACCACACAAGTCCAAAATCATGGACATGCTCAATTCAAGTTCAACTGTCTTTGCAGACAACTTTTACAAACTTTAAAAAATTGTGCTTTGAATACCTGTTTAAATTGTTGTTCAAATAATGTTTTTTACAAGGTGTTGTAATGTATTTATTTAGATTGTCATTTTCCAGTTAAATAGTTTCTGATCATTATGATTCTAAAGGCTCTTTATTTAATTGTTTTTTCCTGCTCTTTTATATTTTAGTCACATTTTTCTGATTTTGAACATGCTGAACAAAATTGTTACAAAATGATTTTTTTTTTAAATTTTGATTTATTATCATACATGGCACAATTATTTATAATTATTTTGTTGTGCATATGAATAAGTTAGTCAGAGAAGTTCTATCAATTAGTCTCACCTCATCTTATTGTTTCAGTTAACACATTTTTCACGTCTTGTGGGTATTATGAGCACTTACTCACTGCTGGAGACATTTTGCATTCCACTCTTAAATTTCAATTTGTTTCTTGCTGTTTCCTCTTGTGCCCATCTTTGATGTATAATTACATTTGGGCAATAGGTTTCTGCTGTATTTCAATTAAAGGAAAATGGGGCACATTTCTCTCTTGTTGCCCCCACTTTGTGATTCAGGCTGACAAGAATGGAGGGCTGTCGTGATCTCATGATAAGGCCAACTAGGCAGGACACCCAGCTGGGTGTAATTTTCCCAGGAAATATATTGCCTAGTTAAAGTACTGCAGCAGCGAAATTTACCTTGGTGCAAAACTTTGATAATGAAAAAACTGCATTACATGGCAGTCTTATTCCAAATGTTCCATGTAGGAATAATTAGAAATAGAATAAACAAAATTTAATGTCTGTCTCTCTGCAGGTGACAGCAAATTGTATTTGCCACGATTCCTCAGTGAAAACTCAACATATAACAGAACAATTAGCTACAAAACAACTGCATGAAACATCTGTTTCAACTCTCTGTAGACCATCAAACAGCATGTAAACAGTCAGGGGTCAAACATAAACTTCAGAACCTCATAAGATCATATCTGACACATCATGAAAAGGAAAAGATTTGGGGTCATTAATATTGGCTTCAATCAACAGGGAAATCAGTTTGACCCATTGTAGTTTGGTTACTTTTATAAAACCTTGATACAGATCAGAGTTCTCACAGGAAGTCTCCTTCACAGCGCATAAGAAAGCCCTCAGCCACCATTGCAAAACAGGTGATATGTGAGGCCCAAACCATTGATGTTGGCCCATAATAAATCAGGGCAAAGCTGTTTAGCGGAATATAAACACTACCCTCATGGTTATATTTTCAGCCCATATTCATTCATTCATCGGCCTATCTCTGATCCTCCTTCTTGAGTTGCATTACCCTCACCTCTAAAGATGAAGAGGAGCGATCAGGTTAATGACTATTAACAGTGAAGATGGTTACACAGATTAAACCTTTATGATGTGGTAGAAGAGTGTTGCTTCAGTTTCTTTGTCACAGACAGTCTAACAACTGTGTTGGGGAAAAAAAGAAAATTTTTTCACAGGGTGACAAAATTGTGAGAGATTATAGCACAAACAACAATACGTTTTCTTTATTTTTGCACCTGGTGCAAATGAGCCATTCTACTGCCACACAAGACGATAGCTACTGTAGTTAGACTTTTTTTTTAAATTTTACCTGTATTTAGCTTCCTGGTTTCTACTCAAGCATAGCTTTCAGGTTGCAACATGCTACATCTGACCAATGTGTATCTTCTGCTCACAAATATAAGTTTGTATTAATTACTTTCCATCAACGCTGTTTAGGGTCACAGGCAAGCCAATCTGGAACCAATCCCAGCTGTCATTGGACGAGATGCAAGGTCCATCCCAAATCCATCCCAAGGCTAATATCGAGACAAACTACTGCATGTGTTCTCATGTTCGTTAACATAAATCAGGGCTTGAACACACCTATGCTTTGTGCTTCTCAACAGCTCCCACAAAGCATGACTGACTTTTTTTTTAGCTTTCCATAACCACATGGGGGCAGTGCTCAAAATATGGAAGACCTTGAGCCGTGGATATTTCCTGGATATGTTTTTCCTGTTTTTCCTGTTTGCTATTTTATCTATTTTATAATAGTGTTGTTTTATGCTTGTGTTTTGTTTTATTAGATATACTTGTTTATTTTATTTTTCATTGTTGAATTAGTTGGTTTTTTTTTTTGTACAGCACTTTGGTCAACTGGGGTTGTTTTTAATTCTATCATAAATAAACTTGACTTGACTTACATGTGAAAGGATCATTAACTTTTAGGAGAACGCACACATTGTAAAATTGCCAGAGAACGTTATTACAGGCTCTGCATTATTAGCTTTTTGGAAGACTGTACATCTGTCTGTCTGCCTTCATCCAACGTTGGCTCTCCAAGATGCAGATGTGTACCTTTGCGTATGTCTCAGAGTCACAATAACTTTTCCCTCATAACTCAGTACATATTAAACAGAATAGAGGCCATACCACAGCTCTGAGAACTCCTTTTGATAGCTAAAACAAACATAATGGATAGATCTAAGGTGAAGAGAAGTTTGTAAGTCAAAATAATTAAATCAAATTTTGAGAAATTTGGGGAATAGTTGCAACATGCAGGTAAAAGAAGATTTAATCAAATATATTTTAAAAAGATTAGTAAATATTTTATTTTAAAAAGAAAGTAATTTGACCTGTAAAATGTTTGTTGGTGTAAAGTAACCTCAGTTTAGTCTACTGTGATTGTCTTACTAACACCATCCCCTCTTAGTTCTTGTTTATAGTTGAGATTGTCTAATCTGAAGGATCTAGATAAGGGGGGGAAGCAATACTGAGGAAGGAAGGACCCCTATGTGACGATCAAGTCAAGCATCCAGTATGCTCCAGCTCTCACATCTCCAGCCGCTGTGAATCTAAAAACTTAAAGAAATAGGGGCCCAAGGAAGGTATGTTAAATTGCACATTTGACTCCTGTCTTGTAATCGTGCAACCTAATGTATGAAGAATGGTGGTTAATGGGGTGTGGACGGTAGCTTCTCACTAAGTGCCATCACTCATACATTTCAAGCCTCAATGGTTTTGCTTCAACTGTCAGAAATGAAATGCATAATTGAACAATGCTCCACAATCTGAAGCAACAAGAGGAAGGACATTGATCTATAGGGTTCTTAAAGTATTTTCAGTCCATTTCAAGAAGGTTATTTGAGGTTAAACAGGAAAGTTTCTAAACACGCTGATGCCTTTGTCTATGGGTTTTTGGGTCTGTTGACTTTATTCCTTGTTACTTTGCTGTTTCAAGTGTAGTATTTTTCAATCTGTTCATTGATTTTCAATTTAGGATGCCATTGAGTCAAACAGAGTCACATTTGTGTTTATCTCGATTCCTGTTTTCTTTGTATTGTAGAATTTATCCTCTGGTGTATTCTGTTGTATTTACGTCCTGATACCCTGTTAGATCGGATTCTTCGTTGCTGATGACCACACCTGCCCCTGATATTTCATCAGTCTCTCAGTATATCTTCTGTCTGGTTTCCTTTGTTCTTTGCCAGATCATTATGTGTTTCCACAATTTGTTTGTAATTTCTTCACAATTCTGTTTTATAATAAAGTCCCTGTGAAGTTCTCCTGCCTGCCTCCCGCCTTGTAGTTCAGCTCTTGAATCCTACTTCTTGTAACCGTGGATTGTGACAGAGAATGCTGGTATGAAATCGTGTGACTGCTTCATGACCACAACATGCTACACTTCACCTGTGCTTATAGTACATTAGACAAAAACAACGTGTTTGGGGTCAGAAACCCATGATAGTTTAGGCTATAAAACATATTTTCACTAAGTCAACATCATCCGAGCTAACAGATCACCATTGTCAGCTGCTTAGTTGAAGTGCCAACAATCTCTGGCAATCATGTGGACAATCTGTAAAGTCTTGTGTTGACACCTCAAGAAGGCATGCAACAAAAAGGTGTAATTTAACTTGACACATATGGTAGACCAAAAAAATGCTATAATCATAAATAAATGAATTGTGAAATAAACTTATAAATGAATAATCAACTATAGAAATGAGGAAATATGTCTACATTTTTGGCACTTATCAAAATATATAATTCTATGTAATAATTATTATGTCGTCATTTACATGTTTCTTTGTTGTATTTTAAGTATGTGGTTTTTTTACCTAGTTGTAGAGTAGGACTGAATCAGAACCAGACAGAAACTAGTTGTAGGTGACCAATACTAAAATAAATACAGAAATACATATATATAGAAATAAATAAATGTAGAAACAAAAGTATATCTATCTATCTATCTATCTATCTATCTATCTATCTATCTATCTATCTATCTATCTATCTATCTATCTAT